>KZ820345.1:0-13528 GCA_003144235.1 Violaceomyces palustris
ACCGCAAGTTGGTCAAAAAAAAAAAAAAAAAATGGAGAAAAAAAAAAGAAAAAAGAAAAGGCCCACTCACCCTCTCTCTTGGCCAAGCAGGCCAGCCAACTTTTCGTTGAGCCTTTCGATCTCGTTCTCATCCTCCTCGACCTTGGCTTGAAGTTTCTGGAGTCGACCTTCCAGGTGTCTCCTTTGGCTCTCCCATTCCGACTTTTGATCCATCTTCCTCCTCTCCTCCTCCTTCCTCTCCCTCCTTAGCGTCTCGAGGTCGAATCCCTGTCGGTCCGCTTCGATCCTCAACCTTCTGAGCTCGACCTCGAACTTGCCCACGTCCTTGACGATCCCGTCTCGCTCCGATTTGAGCCTGTCCCGGTCGTCCGAGACGGCCCTGAGCTCCCGGTTCCTCTCCCTCAGAGCGGCGTGCATCCCTTCCATCCTGGCGATCTGCTCGTCCAGTTGCGCTTGATGAGCCTCCAGAGCCTGCCTCGAGAGCTCCAGGTCGGCCCTGACCGCCTCGTACCTTTCGTTGACCTCGTTGAACTTTTCGTGAAGTAACCCCCTCTGCTCGAGCAGCTGCTTCTTCTCCTCCTTGAGTTCCCAGACCTCTTTCCTGGCCCTCTCCACCAGATCCTCGTTCAAACCTTCGGTCCTAGCTTCCGCGCAGGCGGAGCTCTTGAGGTACCTGGTCGAGATGTCCTCGAGGCCTTGCATCTTCTCCTTCAACCTCTCCCTGACCTCTTGAAGTTCGGACCTGGTCAACTTGAGCTCCCTCTCGATCTCGGATTTCTCCTGGTTGGTCCTCCTCGTCTCTTCCAACATCCTCCTCTGCCTTTCCTGTTCGCTCCTCAGGTCGTCCTGAAGGGATTCGGTCGCTTTCCTGAACCTCTCCAGCTCCTCCCTAACCATCTTGGAACCTTGCTTGTCATCCTGGAGACCCAGACCGTTCGAAGCCGCCAGCTCCCTCTCCCTCCGCTCGATCTCAACCTCCCTCATGTTCAACCTCTTCTGATCCTCAGCCCACTTGGCTTTGAGACCTTCGAGTTGGGCGTGGACGTCCTTGAACACCTTTTGCCTCTGAACCACCGAAGAAGCCAAGGTAGCGACCGAACTCGACAACCTCTCCGAATCCACCCAGCTTCCATTCTTGTCCCTTCCTCCTCCTCCTCCTCCTCTCAATCTCTCGAGCTCCTCCTCGAGTTCCCGGATCCTGGCTTGGGCTTTGGCCAACCTTTCCGTGAGCGTCAGGTGAGCCACTCCTGCCCTGTCGAGCCTTTCCAGCTTTTCGTCGATCGACTCGTTCGCCTCATCAAGCGCCGCAGTCAGGATTGCGATCCTCTCAGCAACCCCTCCAGCCCCAAGACTCGATTCGTTGTACAGCCACGAAGCCTGTTTCGGAGAAGATCAAAAGAGGAAGGGATTGATTTCATTTTTTAAAAAGAAAAGGAGGGGAAAGAAAAAAAAAGTTAGTGTGTTCTCAAATGAAGCCAATTTTCCGGTCCATCTATTCCCATCCGCAAAAAAAAGGGAACACACAGACTCACCTCACTGAGTTCGGCAGGTGAGCGGGGGGTTCTGAAAGGAGTGATCTGCTTCAGGTTGAGGATGGACCTGTGGATGGGAGAGGAGGGGTCTTTGTCACTCTTTCTTGCTGGCGTCTTTGGGTTGGTCGTAGGTCGGCGGATGGTCGGTTTGGGCGTCCTTTCGCGATCCTCCTCGGCTTGGTTCGGATCTTGCTCCTCTTGAGAATATCTCAGCCTTCCCCGGTACTCCTCCAGCCTCCGTTCGAGTTGGGCCTTGCTCTCCCTGAGAACACCGATCTCGACCTCCTTGACCTCGTTCTCCGCCTTGAGCGAGTCGATCATCTTAGCCTCCTCCTTTGCCTTGATCAGTTGCGACTCGAGGTCTTTCACCTCCCTCCTCGATTCCTTGATCTCCTCTTCCATCGATTCCATCCTTTCCATGTCCTCCCTGGATTCCCTCCTCTCCGTCTCGAGAGATTCGATCTCTTGCTTCAACATCTCCACCTGCGATTCCAAGTCTACGAAGACCTTCCTCCTCTCCTCTTCCATCCTTGGACTCTCCTGCCTCTCCAGGGCCTCCTCGAGATCCGACTCGAGGGAAACGATCCGAGCCTGAAGTTTTTCGATCTGGTTCGTGAGCCTCTCGATCTCGTCCCTCATGCGATTGAATAGAGGATCCTCTTTCGTGTCGTCTCCCTTCCTCTCCCTGTTCCTCGCCCTCTCCAACTCTCCCTCCAACCAGGTTACCCTCTCCATGGCCTGGTCCCTCTCCTCCTCGACCTTCTCCAAGGTTTGGAAAGAGTAGGCTTTCGCCTGCTCGACTTGACTTTCCATCCTCCTCCTCTCGTTCTCCATCCTCTCTTCCATAGCGGCCAGGTCCTCATCCCTCTCCTCGATCTGTGCTTCAAGTTCCGAGATCTGGAATCGCATCCTCTCCTTCTCCTCCTCCCTCCCTTCGAAATCCACCGCCGCCTTCCTCCTTTCCCTCTCCAGTTCCACCTTGAGCCCCTCCAACTCTTCCTCCCTCTCTTCCAAAAGCTTCTCCAACTCCCGAGCTTCTTCCTCACGTTCCACCTCGGAAGAGGCGTCGGTAGCGGCCACCTTTTGTCTTTGACTGGATCCGCTTCTCCCCTTGCTTTCGACGCTCGCCTCTTGGTCATCCTGGACCTCCCTTTCTTCCTCTCGATTTCCGACGCCGCTCATGAGCCTCTGGACCTCTTGCCTGAGCTTATCCCTCTCCCTCCTCAGCTCCTCGTTCTCGGCGTCCAACCTGGCGTTGAGCTTGCTCTGGTAGAGGGCCAACCTAGCAGGGTCCACCCTTGGTCTGGCGGTGGCGTTGGCTTCGGTCCCCACCTCCGCCGCTCCCAGACCCGGGAAAGAGGTGTTGGCTCTGAGACCAAGAAGACCTCTCCTCGACCCTCCTCCCTGGTTGGTGGTGGGGACGGTGAGGTCGTTGGTGGTGGAGGAGGAAGCTTCCGAACCGGAGGTCATGCTCTCCAGGAGAGCGTCCCTCTCCAGGTTCCTGTCCATCGAAGTGGAGGTCAAACGAGGTTCCAGATCCCCACCCGCCGAAGAGGAGGCGTAGGAAGACGAGATCCTCCTTTCCCTGTTCCTCCTCAACAACTCCACCACCCCACCCCTGGCGATCGGAGTCCTTCCAGCTCCTAAGGTGTTGGCTTTACCCAACCTGTCCATCCTCCCCTTCGTCGTCGTCGTCCTCGGTTGATCCCCATCGTCAGTTTCGTTGTTGGTGGTCATCGAATCGTAAGAATCCGGTGTGAAAGGTGGTTGTGGATGAGGAAGAGCTCCAGGTGTCGAGTTGAGACTCTGAAGCACCGCAACCCTTGAGAGGGTTAGGTTTCGCACGTTCGCACTACCCCTTGTGGCTGAAGCTTTGACGCTGTTGAGAAGGTAGGCTTTCATCTTTTCCTGGTTGAGCTTTGCCTTTGGCGTTGTTGTGGTGTTGGTGGTTGCACCCATCGCGATCCCTGCCCCCTCCTGACGTGCCAGCTTGGCAGCGGCTGGACTGGAAAAGGTCGTCGTCGTCCCTTCTCCACCAACCTCACCACCCTCCGTCTCCACTTGGCTCGGCCTGGTGTCGTCGTTGTAAAGCCTCTTTACAGAACTCTGGTCCTCTCGGTTCGATTCATCTTCTTCATCCTCTTCCTCTTCTCCTCCTTCTCCTCTTCCTTCCTCTTCGCCACGACTTGGTTCCATTTCAGTCCTTCTTTTCTCCTCCTCCTCCTCCTCCTCCTCGACCATGGAATCGTCCCTGAATTCCCCCCTCCTCCTCCTCCTCTTCCATCCTGGACCAAAGAGTCCGAAACCCTTCTCTTGCTCCTCACCCTTTTCCTCCCTTTCTTCCTTCTCGAGTTGCGATGTGTCACCACCACCACCCACGGCGTCCTCCAACGACGTCTCAGCTTGAGAAGGATTCAGACGAGGTGGAGTGATGTCAGAGGTGTGCATCGTATCCGTCACTTCCTCTTGATCTTGATACCTCCACCTCTCCCTCCTCGCTTGACCTTCTCCAACTCGATCCTCGTCTCGTTGGTGTTGGCTCGCCTCGCCTCTCTCCTCCAGATGGACCTCGTCCGTTTCACCAGGATCCGATCCGATGAAACTGGCCGAGAGGTCTTGGAACAATCTCGAGGACCTCCCACTACCGCTGGCGTTCGTGGCTACAGGAACCGAGGTGGAACCTAGAGTGGTGTTCAGAGTGGTCCTGCTCATGCTCTGGTTGTTCCTGTTGGGTCGAATGGTCATCGTAGTCCTGGATCCCACCGTCGAGGCAGGACCGGGTCTCTGAGGTGTCGAGGTGAGAGGTGGGGAGATCGCCCTCGCCATCGCCCTCTGAAAAGCCTGAGGAGGACGATGATCCTGTGAGACGCCGTATCCTCCCTCCTCTTCCGGGTTACCGTAGGAGGAGAAGGAAGAAGCGTTGGAATTGACGGCGGAGGGAGAGGACTTTTCGACGAGAGGATTGCGATTTCCTGGCACCAAGATCGCTTCCGCCGTGCTGGTGGTCTTGTTGTCGTTGCTACCGCCGCTAACGGTGAAGGAGCCTCTCTTTTGGGGTGGGTGAGTGGAGGAGGAAGAGTAAGAGGAGGAGGAGGAGGAGGAGGAAGGGGGAGGGTGTGGATGGTTCGGATTGGGATCCTCTCCCTTGGTGGAAGCTTTCTGTTGACCTTGGTCGAGGTTGGCAAGGGCTGAGGCCAAGGAAGGGGGTGGTCTGGTGGTCCCGTTTTCAGCCTTTGCTCGAGTAGCAGCAGGGGGGGATTTCGATCGTGGTGGTGGTGAGAGGGGGTCATTGTTGATCGAGTCGTCCCTGTAGAAGGAGGAGGCGAGGGAGGAGGTGGAGGCTCTGGAGAAGGAGAGTTGGTTGGAGGCGAGGTTGGAGAGGGGAGACCTCTTGTTGGGGTTGGTACGATGGGTAGGGTCGGGTTTGAGTCTGTGGTTGGGTATGGAGATGTCAAGGTCGGACTGCTCGTTGAGAAGGTCCTGGGCTATCTGCCTCTCTAGGCGGGAAGGCGTGTCAAAGTGGATGTCCATGCTGGGTGATGGTCGTGGTCGTGGTTGCTGGGAGAGAGGGGGTTAGGTTTCTCAGTTCTTGTTCGTCTTCTTCCTCTCCTTTCCCTTCTTCTTCGCCTCCTCCTCCTTCTCCTTTGCTTGGTACGACTGGTTCTGGTTTGTTTTGTGGATGGGTAGGTGGGGACAGGAAGGAAGGATGGGTGGGAACGGGGTTGGCAAGGAAGAGTCGGGTGGAGGGTTGTTATGATCCTCGCTTTGATGGTATGAACAACCTTCCAACTCGCTCTTCTTCCTGGAATCGAACGCACACACACACACACACACACACACACAAGAGGTAGCTTGCCCAAGCCCCCTCCCTCTATCGCTTGCTCTCTCCTGACACCCACGGCCTCTTTCGCACGCTGTTGAGTACCCTTCCATGCGTGCAGCATGCGGTGTTTGTGCACACCCCTGGCCCCACCAACCAACCAACCAACCAACCCACAGTTGAGGATGCAAGTCCATGGTGTCAGTCAGGGTAACATTCTCAGTCACGGTCACAGTGTCACACTCCCACGGTGGTTCTTTGTTGTTGTTTCGATTCCAGTAAACACGGGCGCGAGTCGCGTCCCCTTCGCCTTCCTCCCCCTCGTGACCTTTTTCCCCCCTCCACCTTCTTTTTTCCATTTCACTTTCCCTCCACCTTCTCTTTTCCATTTCACTCTCCCTCCGCCTTCTTGAAGCAAGAGAACCTGAGTCTCATGTACATGATCTTCCAACGTTCCTCGCCCCGGTCGAACAGGTCGATCTGGAGAGCTTCCTCGCACCTCTTGACCACCTCTTCCTCCCCCCCTACCGAACTCGATACCTTGTTCAGCATAGGTCCGCAGAACGTCTCCATGAACCCTCTCAGTCCTCTCTCCCCTAACCCTGTCAACCTCGGTGCCAACTCGCAGCTCTCCACCTCGAATCCCACCTTCTCCAGCAGACCTCGGTACTCGGTGTCGCTCGGAAAGTACCTGTGGGTATGTGTGAGTATATGGGTATATGTGTGTGGGGTGTATGCGTGTGCGTGAGTGTGATTGGAGGGGTGTGCAAAGGATCCCGGGCGAAATCGAGACAAGGGTCGCGCGAAGGGAGGGGAAAGAGGAGAGGGGACTCACCAAGGATCGCACTCGACAGGGTCCACTCCCTTTTCCCTCAGGATGAGGTGGAGGATCGAACGAAGAGCCACGAGGTTCATCATGCCTCCCATCTCTGCCGAGAACCTCCCTTGAGGCCTCAGCACCTTGTGGACGCCGAGGATCACCTTTTCGGGAGAGGTCTTCATCCAGTGGAGCTGTATTCCGTCACCGTATTCGTGAACGGATGGCGGCGGGAGAGGGGGAACCAGTCAATCGTCTCGCTTCTTTCCCCTCTCCTCCAATCCTCTTCAAAGTGCGAGAGTGTGGAGGGGAGCCGGAAGGCAAGAAGAGAATCAAAGTATTGAGAAGGGTGGAAGGGGAAGTGGGGATTCTCACAGCGGCGTTGCTTCATGACACGGTACGAGTGGTTGTCGGAACGAATCAAATTTGAAAGAGAGAGTGTGTGTGAGAGAGAGTGGGCGAAAGATGGCCATCCAGCTACCTACCCTTTTCTTTCCTTTCCTTATCATCATTTTTTGACATGCACACGCAGTGCGAGGATGTCTCCTGCCAAGCTCACCTGAAGACTTTGTCGAATCTACCTTCAAGGTCGGCCTCTTGGCAGAGCAGGTGACCATCCAAGACTTTGAACTGGATCGCTCTCTCCGAAAAGTATTTCTGGTACTCCTTCTCCTGCTCCTCTCCGCCAAAGCTCCCTTCCCCATCCACTCGGCTGGCCTCCTCGATGTACAGGGCCCTCGCCTTTTCGATCATGTCCTCGGAACGGTCGACGCCAACGACGTAGCCTCTCCTCTTGGTGAGAGGGTCGACTTGGCAGACGATCTTTGCGATCTGGATCGTCAGCTCTCCCGTGCCTTTCCAACCAGGAGAGGGAAAGGGGGTTGTGTGGGTCAGGGTCCAAATGGAAACCAAGGGGAAGCGAAAGGGTCAGTCCCGGACTTCTCACCTGAGGGACTTTGTGACTGGACCCGCATATACTCACCGCAACCAAGATCCAGGATCCTATCTCCAGGTCGAGGGTCGAGGAGAGAGAGGACTGGAGAGACGTATTCGGACGAAAAGACCTGGGGCCAAGGAAGAGGCGACGAAGAGGGACGTTTTTTCAGCTAGGGGATGGAGAGGGAGAGAGCGGATGGATGGGAGAAGGAATCGAATCGACTTACGAAGGAAGCGTTCCTCCTGTAGACCTCCGCATCGTCCGAGGCGTGATAAACTTTGGATTCGGAAAGCTTGCGTTCGGTCGTCATCTTTCTGGGTCTTTGCGGGGTGTCTCTTGTGGGAGAGGAGGGAAGGTGGAATACCAGATGTTCAGTTGATTCACGATGGAGGAGGACCCTTTTCTCTTCGGTCAGAAGAAAGAAGGTGAGGGTCTACTGTATTTGTAGTGTGCATGGGTGGTTTGACCGGTTCAAGTGAGCGGAGAGAGAGGAGAGGGATCGAGCCACCCAAGAGGGGGGAGAGGGAGAGGGAGAGGGAGAGGGAGGAGCATGAGGGACCCTTGTTCCCGAGGGAAGAGGGGCAAAGGGATAGAGACAGAGTTGAGATTCTCTGGAGCATGAAAAGAGAAGAGGCTTGGTGACTCGAATCACCATGACTCTCAATCCCATACCTCAGCATAGGCCAAGGTTTGTGAGCGGCCAAGTGGAGGCAAGGTTTCCACTCCACCACCCGATGAGATGAATCGGAGGATCATCATCGGGGGGCATCGAGAATCCCCCTCGATCACGATGATGACTCTAGGAGGAGGCCGGTTTTACATAATCTGGGAAGGAGGTCTCGTCCGAATGGAGGATCAACGATCAGAAGATTAGGAAGATTAGGCTGGGTGACAGGGTTCGAATACGAAAAAAGGCATCTTGGACCTCTCTGGCTTGTAATCACCTCACGTCGAATCTTGGATCGCTCAGTTTGGCAGAGAGAAGAGCATTCATGCTGCTTTCTCGTTCCCTCCGTCCCTCAACCTCCTTCTCTCACTCGCAACCCTCCAACCCTCCATCCATCCCCCTCCCCCTCCTCCTCCTCATCACCTTCCTCCCATCCAAGCTCAAGAGAGTCGAAGAGAGAAAGAGGGTTGGTTAGAGAGAGTGAGAGTGAGAGTGAGAGTGAAAGGGTGACGACCCTCATCCCCCCTTTACTTCCTACCCACATCTCATCCGCCACCACATCGCCTCCCATGCTCCCTTCATCCAACTCGAACTTCTCTCCATCATCGCCTTGATCACCGTCGCAAACCCTCCAACTGACAAGAGAGGGTCCAATCTCTTTCTCAGTCTTTCCCCCTCTCCCCCCTCCGGTCGCTCTTCCTAGTCAGCTAAGAGCTATCGGCCCCATCATGGTCTTCCCATCCCTCGTCCTCCCACAGATCGCCGCTTCAAGGTCATCCGTGAGGTCTCCATTCGCCCTCCTCCTCTCTTCCTCCTCCTCCCCCTCCAGCCTCCCTTCACCCTTCTCCAACGTCCTCTTTCCCCTCCGACAACTTTCCTCCCTCTCCCTTTCATCCTCCCGCCCGTCAAGCCTCGCCCCATCCCCGTCCTACCCTCCGAGCCTCTTTCACCGTCCATCGCTTCTACCGAGATCAAACCTTCAGAGATGCTTTCAATCCACCCACTCCGCAGCCTCTCAGAACATTCGACCTTCCTCCTCTTCCTCCTCCTCAGAGAATGAAGCGAACAACTCCACGCCTCGATCCAAACGGGCCGAGGAACCGACCGCCGCCAAGACCGAACCAGGCCCATCCTCCTCCTCCTCCTCCCTCTACCAAAGGTTGGCCAAGCTGATCAGGGAAAAGCTCCAGCAGCAGATGGTGAAGGCCTCGGCCTCGAATTCCAAGGATCCCTCCAACCCGACTCCCGTCCCCGCCTTCCCGGACCTTGGCAGGCTCATCTCGCTCGCTTTGCCGCAGAGGAGGACGATCGTCATCGCGCTGGTTCTCCTCCTCGTCTCGTCCTCCATCTCTCTCACCATCCCCTTCGCGATCGGAAAGGTGATCGACTTCTTCACCTCGGGCCAATCCTCCCTCTTCGGTCTGGGCTTTGGAACCGTCGCTGCGCTCATGCTCCTCGTCTTCGCTGTCGGAGCTGGAGCCAAGGCAGGCAGCAACATCCTCCTCGAGCTCTCCGGTGTCAGGGTGGTTCAGGGCATCCGTTCGCAGGCCTACAGGAGCGCGCTCAGGCAGGACGTTGAGATGGCCGACAGGGGAGCGGGAGACACGGTTAGCAGGCTCAGCGTCGACACCTCCATCGTCGGAGAGTCGCTCACTTCGGACATCGGCGACGGTCTCAGGGCCGGCGTCACGGTCCTTTTCGCCGGGACGGCCATGTTCCTCCTCTCTTCCAAGCTCACCCTGCTCATGCTGACCGTCGTACCCCCCGCCGCCATCGGAGCCGTCTTCTACGGCAGGTACCTCAGGGACCTGACCCTCAAGACCCAGGATGCCGTCGGAGCCATGACCAGGCTCGCCGAGGAGAGGCTCTCGCCTCCCGCCTTCCGAACCCTGACCGCCTTCAACACCCAGAAGGCCGAGGCGAGGAGGTTTGACGAGAAGGTGGGGTCGATCGTCGAACTCCAGACCAAGGAGGCGTACGCCTCGGGGCTCTTCTACGCCGGGACCGGGTTCGTGGGTAACTGCGCCATCCTGACGTTGCTCACCTACGGCGGTCATCTCGTGAGCAAGGGGGAGATCTCGGTGGGCGACCTCACCAGCCTGCTCATGTACACGGCCTACCTCGGTGGGGGTATGGTGAGTCTGACCTCGTTCTTCGCGAGCGTCATGAAGGGGGTCGGTGCCGGAGCCAGGGTGTTCGAGTTGATCGACAGGGAATCCAACATCAAGTTGGGAGAGGGCGAGAGACTGGCATCGGCCACATGGCAACAGGGCGGGCCCACGAGGTTACCCATCAGGTTCAACGACGTCCACTTCTCCTACCCTTCCAGACCGAACCAGAAGATTCTCAACGGCGTCTCCCTCTCGATCGAGCCAGGACAGAGCTATGCGCTGGTGGGAGGCAGCGGAGCGGGAAAGTCGTCGGTCCACTCGCTGCTGTTGAGGTACTACGACCCGAGCTCGGGTTCGATCAGCCTGGCGGGCAAGGACCTGAGGAGTTACTCTCCGGAGAGCATCCGTAAGCAGATCGCCGTCGTACCTCAGGAGCCGATCCTCTTTGACGGAACGTTGGAGGAGAACATCAAGTACGGAACCGAGGGGGCTACGAGGGAGGAGGTCGAGAGGGCAGCCGAACTGGCGGGTTGCCACGCCTTCGTCAAAGACCTCTCCAACGGTTTAGACACGAAGATCGGTTCGAGGCAACTCTCCGGAGGTCAGAAGCAGAGGGTGGCCATCGCAAGGGCCCTCGTAAAGAGGCCTAGCATCCTACTGCTGGACGAGGCCACGTCAGCCTTGGATTCGGCTTCCGAGCTACTGGTCAACCAGGCCATCGATTCCATCATCCGAGAGGGAAAGATCACGGTGTGGATCGTAGCTCACAGGCTCAGCACGATCAAGTCGGCCTCCAACATCCTCGTCCTCGACAAAGGGAAGATCGTGGAGAAGGGTAGCTTCAACGAACTCGACAGACCAGGAACCAGGTTCAGGAGCCTCATGGCCGCTCAACTTGACGGGGGAGCCGCCGATCCGGTCGAGGAAGAGGTTCAAGTCGACGTCGAGCAGCGAGAGGAAGCTGCAGCAGCAGAGGAGGTCCAAGAAAAGTCGAGGGACGAAAATGTACGTAATTGAGGATCGTAACGTCCGATGGGGTTTGGGTTGGTGAGGAGCGAAGGGACGGGGGAAAGCGGAGAAGGGTTGGGTTCTCTTTCCTCTCTCTCTCTCTCTCTCTCTCTCCCTCTCTCTCTCTCCCTCTCTCTCCCTCTCCTTCTCTCTCCCTCTCCCTCTGTGTCTCTCTTTCCCTCCCTGCCTCTCTATTCCTCCTCGCTTCACCGCTCCTTCCAACCAACGGAAAAAGGGTTTCGACTCTTCCGTTCCACACTCAACTAGGACGAGGGTGAAAACGTCCCCTCTCCTTTTCACCACTCTTCCCTCAAATCGAATCATGTTCCTTTCACACACCTCTCAAAGTGGCGGGTTCAGAAACATCCCCCCTTTCCCACATTCCTATCTCCTCCCCCCCCCTCCCCACCTTTTGCTCGAATAGACTTTGAAACTTGCCTTCACACATCTTTCCCCCCCACTACTCGTTCGATCGGTTTTGTGGAATTCTGTGGAGAACTGACGCAGAAAAAAGTTTCCTTCCACTTCTATCTCCCCCCGTTGAATCTGCTTCCATTCTTCCCCCTCGCTCAACTGGGTTGAATGACGCATGGTGGGTGTCTGGCTCGTGAAAACCTTTCTTCACCTTGTGGGGTTCGATTGGTGGGCGGGGAAACACGACGAAAACAACAACAGATCTACACAAGACGTTTGGATGGACCAACACCGGCTCGTTCGTCTTCTCCCTACAACAGCTTGGGATCCAGGAGGGAGTACCACACCTCATCAAGGAACCCACTCGAAAAGGACTCGGAGAGGGAGGGAGTGGTTCCCACCGAACCAACCTGGTCCGTCAAGCAGATGCTGGACAGGCGCTCCTCCTCTCCACCCGTGGTCAACAGGCAAACGATCCAAAGGTTGGAGAATTCAAGCTCCCTCCGCTACCTCGAAAGAGATCCAAGTCAAGGTTACCAAGAGTTGGAGAGGCAGCTCCAAGATTTCGTCAGACTCATCCAGGTGGTGAGGGATGCGGACCTTGAGATCTTGCAAGGGGAGGAGGAGGAGATCCTGGACTCGAGAGTCCTTTCCAAACTGGAGAGTTTGGAGAACAGGTTGTGCTTCGATGAGCAAGGGGTGGAGGGAATCGTGGAGAGCGGTCAAGGTGAGGAGGTATTGGATCCTCAAGTCTTGCTGGGAGTCGCCGAATCGGATGGGAGGGAGGAGAGGGTCAGACGTGGTTACTTTGTCGTGGAGAGGGTCTCGTCAACCTGAATGTATGCATTTTTTCTTTCCTTGCTTTCACATCCCCCTTCCCCTTTCGAATGGACCTTGGCAACTTTCTCGGACGGGAGTCCAACTTCCCCCCCCCCCCCTTTCGATCGGATGAGGTGGAAGGAACAGGTTCGCAGGGATGGATGACACACATACACACACACTCTCTCTCTCTCTCTCTCTCTCTTTTTCTCCGACAAACTCGTTCCGGGGATGCTGGTGGGGAAGGCGATCGTTGGAATCATTTTCTTCTTCCCCTCGGCATCCCCAAATGGTCTGGGACACCCGTGGGGGATTGAGGGAAGGATGGATTCCCTTTTCTTCTCAGGGTCCTAAGGGTCCGCAGGGGAAGGCTGACGGTGAACAGACAATCCCTCCCAAATAAAAAGAAAAAAAAAAAAAGAGAAAAAAAAAACTGGTTGAGCGACTTGCCCAAGGTGGAGGTTTTGTCATCTTCCTTGTGTTCGTTCCTTCGATTTCGTCACCATGGATGGCGGAGGCAAAAGTAGCTCTTTTTCGGGTGAGGGGTGTGAAGCGACCCTGATTGGGATATGGCAGGGTGGCAGGGGAGGGGGGGGGCGTTAAATGGATCCACACTCCCTATCCGCTTGAATGGCATCGAGAGCGATCCAGGAGGGAAAATCAACAGCAACAACGGTCTTCCGAGGACCAAGATGGTGACGGTGAACCCCCTCCCCCTCCATGCGAACCGAGAGCTTTGCATGTGTGTGGTATGCGTTCATGCCACAGGTCTGGTGGTTTTTTGATTTTTTTGATTTTTTTGTTTTTGCTGTTACGAGTCTTGTCCTAAAGGACCTCCCCCCCCCCCTCTCTGCTTGGGGTCCTCCATGTAAGGAACAAATGCGGGATCCCTTCGCACACCATGAATCTCTCTCTCAACCTTGAACTTGATCTCCCTTACCGAGTTCTAGGAACCTGATTTCCTCCCCTTCTCCCCCTTTCCTTTCCCCCGCCCCCCCCCCTCGTCCCTCCCTCTGTGAGGTGTTGAAAGGACGATTCCCGAAACGGCGATCCTTGATCCCCCTCTTCCACCCACCCGTTCCGATCATCCGGAAGACCGACCGAAGGGGAAGGAAGGCGGGCTGACTCGACCTGGAACCTTTTACCCAAGTCACCTTCTCCCCATCCGACAATGACCTACCGTACCAGCTTGCCACCAGGCATCGCCATGTATGCACGCTTCCTACCGTAGCTTGGAATGGCTGCTGGGCATTTCTCATCCGAAAGGGAGAGAACTCCATATCCCAGCCCCTAGACGTGATCTTCTTCTTCTCCGCATCCTTCCTTGCCCGACTCCCTACGCTCCCACTCCTTTCCTTCTGATCCTTGAAAAAAAAAAAGTCGGGATTGAAAAAAAAAAAAAA
>KZ820346.1:0-13521 GCA_003144235.1 Violaceomyces palustris
CCCGCCCCCCCTTTTCTTCCATCCTTACTCACCTCTTCCTTTCTTCTCTCGGATTCAATCAAGAAGACGAGAAGGCGTCTGTTCACCGACCGTCCGAACCGACTGACCTTCCGACCGACCTTTGGTAGACGCACACAGTCAAGGAGTAAAAAGTCGAGTTTGGTGTCACTGACTAACTACAGTACTGCCCACTCACTACACTATCGACTGGCTAACTCGAACCACTCCAACCAAAGCTCCTCCCCCCTCCCCCCCTCCCACCTTCCCTTCGCTCCTCACCTACGTTCATCCATCCATCCATCCATTTCATCTCATCCCCTCCCCCTTCGTATCCACACACACACTCATCCCTTCCTTGATCATGTGTGGAATCCTCGCCCTCCTCCTCGCTCAGCAATCCCAGGCTGCGGCCCCAGAGATCAACGAAGGACTCTCGCTCCTCCAGCACCGAGGTCAAGACGCCGCCGGTATCGTCACATGTGGCAACAAGGGAAGGTTCTACCAATGCAAGGCTAACGGCATGGTCAGGGACGTATTCGACGTCAACTCCTTGGCCAGGTTGCAAGGTAGCATGGGCATCGGTCATGGTGAGTACCTACAACCCTCGGTTTCCTCCTTCCCCTCCTCCAAAGCAAGTCAACCCCTCTTCCTCCCTCTCTGACCCCGATCGCCCTTCCCTTTCCTTCCATCAGTCCGATACCCAACCGCTGGCTCTTCAGCCCACGCCGAGGCCCAACCTTTCTACGTAAACTCCCCCTACGGCATCGTCTTTGCCCACAACGGGAACCTGATCAACACCGAGGAGCTACGAAAGTTCCTCGACGCCGACGCCCACAGGCACATCAACACCGACTCCGACTCTGAGGTCCTCCTCAACATTTTCGCCAACAACCTCCAAAAGACGGGCAAGTTCCGGTAAGCTGTCTCACAACCACGACCTGGCCGACCTGTATGCCCAGTACCGCGGGTAGGGCATCGGCTAACATCGAGAGATGCCCAACTCTCCCGGGATTTCCATTGTTTTTTTCATCGCAACCCCCCTCTCCTCCCCCAGCATCAACGAGGAAGATATCTTCACAGCCATCCGCGATTTGATGGCCCAAGCCAAGGGAGGTTACACGTGCGTGGCCATGCTTGCTGGGTTCGGAATCATCGCCTTCCGCGACCCGAACGGGATCCGACCGCTCGGAATGTGCTCCAGGGTGGCGGCCGGCGGAGAAGGTGTCAGCGAGGGGGGTCACGGCAAGGATTACTGCTTCACCAGCGAGAGCGTGGTCAGCGACGCGCTCGGGTTTGAAAACTTCGAGGACGTCAAGCCCGGTGAGGCGATCATCATCACCAAGCAGGCCGTCTCGCGTCGCATCCTGACCGCCGAGGCGAGCTACCCTTTCGCCCCGGACATCTTCGAGTACGTCTACTTTGCCAGGCCCGACTCGGTGCTTGACGGGGTGAGCGTCTACAGGAGTAGGATGGCCATGGGTGACAAGCTGGCGGACGAGGTCAAGAGGCAGCTTGAGGCCAAGGGCGAGACGATCGACGTCGTCATCCCCGTCCCAGACACGAGCCGAGTCGCCGCCCTCCAGTGCGCCCAGAAGCTCGGCATCCCTTACAGGGAAGGGTTCATCAAGAACCGCTACGTGGGAAGGACGTTCATCATGCCCGGCCAGAGCCTGAGGAGGAAGAATGTCAGGAGGAAGCTCAACGCCATGGCACTCGAGTTCTCTGGCAAGAGCGTGCTGATCGTCGACGACAGCATCGTGCGAGGGACCACGTCCAAGGAGATCATCCAGATGGCCAGGGACGCTGGCGCCAGAAGGGTGATCATGGCCTCGTGCGCTCCGCCCATCCGGTACTCGAACGTGTACGGCATCGACATGCCCAACAGGCACGAGCTCGTCGCTCACGGAAGGAGCGAGGAGGAGGTGGCCACCGAGATCCAGGCCGACCTGGTCATCTACCAGACGCTGCCGGACCTGATCGACTCGGTAAGGCAGTTCAACCCGGCGCTCAAGCAGTTCGACTGCTCCGTCTTCAACGGCCAATACGTGACCGGAGGCGTCGACACACAGTACCTGCTCCACCTCGAGAACCTCAGGTCGGAGAACGCAAAGCTGAAGGCCCAGGCAGGAAAGATTCCCGTCGTCCCAGTCCCTCGCTCCGACTCGCCGTCGTCGTCTTCTTCGCCGTCGTTATCATCATCGTCCCAACCGGCATCCACGCTCCGGGCTCCGGCTCCGCCTCAGCAAGGGAACAAGGACGCTCCCAACCCTCAAAGCACCCTGTCAGCTAGAGGGACGAATCAGGAGGAGGAGGAGGGCCAGGCCTCTATGAGCTGCTCTGGCCCCATGAACGGAGCCGATGATATCGGGTGAGTCTCTTTTTTGTCTTTTTCATTTCCATTTTTACTTCATAATTACCCCCCCCCCCCCGCCCCAAAAATGAGTCATTTTCAATCTCGCTATTCCCCCTCCTGCACTTTTCTATGAAGGAATGCTGGAATATCCACATTTTCTCCCATGTTTCTTCCGTTTCTTGAAACCCTCTGATGGAAAACCCTTTCCCACGCCTACTCCCTCCCCCGCAGCCTGTACAATGGATGGTCTCGTTAGTGAGGATGGGTCCATCTCTTTATTTTTTGGTTTCGGACCGCGTTACCCCCCATCCCACCCACCATCCCTTTCTGAATCCAAATTCAACCAAAGGAAGGATGAAGCAAGGTTGGGGGAAAGATTTCAAAACGACACAGAAGGGAGGATGCAAGGGTAAAGAAAAGAAGAAGGATCGAAAAATGGAAAAGCAGAAATTGTACAGTAAATAGATACATACATGCGAAAAGATCATGTTGCGCTCGTTTCCTCGCCTTCCTCTTGGTCGTTTGTTCGTTAAGGTTGGGGCAAGGGGGAATCCATGAGTTCAGTCCGTCCCTAAGGGGGTAAGGGGACAACGGTTGGATTTGTTTTGATTCTACAAAGGTGTTGGGATCTCTTCTTCAGTCCTCCTCCTCCTCCTCCTCCTCCTCCTCCTCTTCGGAGAGCTGATCCACTTCCAGGTCTACGTTGGCGCTGGCCACCAACCTGGCAGTGTCTTCTCTTATGGAATCCTTCTCTTCTATGGAGACCTCGGCACCATTGGATGCTTTCTGCTGGCTGTTTATCCTTTGACCTGGGAACGAGAAAGGAGAGAGGGAGAAAGCGAGAGGGAGGAGTCAGAGAGGGTGAGGGGGTGTGATGTGAGAGGTCATTCGAAGGGGAGGAGCACTCACGGATGAGCAAGAGGATGGCCTCCTTATCCCTCCTCTTGAGCTTTTGCAACCTCTTCTCCATATCCCTTTTGAGGTCCCAGTTGGGTCTCTTTGGGGCTATGTTTGTCAAGTCCTGCGAAAAGAAAAAAAAAGAGGACGATGGAGATTTAGTCGACCCGTTGCGGGATCGAGAGGAGAGGGAGTGATTCATGAGAGAGAGGAGGAGAAGGAGGAAGGACGGGATTCTCTCACCAGCTCTTCCTTCCTCTTCGAATCATCCTCTGCCAGGATCCTCTCCTGGACACCTTCCATGACTGATCGAGGGAGTGTGGTTTCAAGGTTTTCGCGTCGGGAGGTTGATTTGGTCGGCCAAGGGGGAGAGTAGGGATGGAAAAGAAGGTCATCGTGTAAGAGTCCAATCAGGAAAAGGGGAGGGGGGTAGTAACCAAGGGTCAAAACCCCCAAAAAACCGACCTTTCTCCACAGTATCCTCCAAGTCCCTTGGACCCTTGAACCTCTTGGCCTGACCGGTGGTAGGGTCATAGTTCCTGAAACTTCTCTTGACCAGAAGCGATACCTCCTCGTCTTGACCTCCTCCTCCGTCCTTGGGTACCAAACCAGCCTGCTCGTCATCCCTCCTCTTCCTCAACAACTGAAGCTTTTGCTTCCTGGCTATCGAAGCCGCCTCCATCTCCCCCCTTTCTTCTTTCCAAACCTTAGGGATTCCCAAAGGTTTCAGTGGGAGGGGGTTTGATACCTTCCCTTCTTTCCTTCTATGCGAGGGGTCGATCTCTTTCCGGATGGGCTGGGTTGGTTTTCGTTTCTTTCCTACCAAAGGATCGCGCCAGTGGGTGGGTGGGTAGGGTCGATGCGTCGCTTCCAGTAGACCTTTGGAGAGGTTTTCGTATCTGTAGACTCCGCAAGTTGATCGAAAGCTTGGATTCGGGTGGCGAGAGATGAGGATGAGGTAGGAGGGGGGAAAAGTGGGAAGGGAGGGAGAGGGAGAGACCGAGATGGCCTTGGTTGGATCTTTCCTGCACCTTTGGCGCCGACAACGCGGGCGTGGATTATCACGAAAAGGAGAAACGAAGATTCAGAATTACTGTAACCCTTCAGAAAGACAAGGGAAAGGCTTCGTCTTTGTATTTCTTGCTCAGCTCGACTTTAAATGACTCCTTCCCCCTTCCTCCTTTCCACCTTTCCACCTTCACCATCCTGACCCATCCTTTCCTTCCCCTCTTCCCATACCTGATTCTTTTTACCTTCTCCTCTCTTTCACCATCGACATCGCATATCAACTCATCATCCACTCACCTATCCCTCCACCTCTTCGTTTCGCAAAGGAATCCAAAGTGGGGCCACCCAGCTACCACCTACCTGCCAGCATTACGTCTGTGGATTCCCCCAAAGCAGTGTCTCAAGGTGTTGAGAAGAGGGGGGTACAAATCAGACCTTTCGCAAAGAAAGTGAAGCTGGTCGGAGAGGAGAGGGCATAAGCAAGATAATCGATCAGTCACAGAGACAGCGGGGAAGGTAGGGGGGGGGGAAGAGGGGGAATCCTGGGCAGAGCGGGAAGGGGGTTGGAGAGAGAGAGGGACTGCCGATAGATAGATCCTTTCGATCAAGTCTTAAGGGGACTTCTAAACCGGGGACCAAGTACACCGAACCCTCCCCTTCCTCTTCATACTCTTGCCAGCCACAAAAGGAGATAGAGAGGGAGGGAGAGAGGAAAAGATGGAACAAGCCAAATCCAAACCAGGTCAGCCGAGACTTGGAAATGGTTCAACCAACGGACATGTGGAGCTTTTGGTCACCAGCAGGTCGAAGCGTAGCACTGCTGGTAACCGCATGCAGGCCCTTCTTGACCAGGAGCTTGACAAAGATGAGATGTTCGAGGAGGTCGAAAACGATCACGAGTTCCAGGCGCAGGAGGAGTACGACATTGTAGACTCAGATTTCGACGAGGAGAGCTCCGAAGGTGAGGGTGCGGAAGGTGAAGATGAAGAGGCTGGCGAGAGGGAGATGGAGATTCTCGAAAAGGCTCAAAGGAAGGTGAGTTTTTTTTTTTTTTTTTTTTTTTTTTGCATCCCGACCCATCCCGAGCATTCATCCACGCCTTTCGAAACCCTTGTGGGCGAAGGAGAAATTTTTGAGCATTGCTCGCTGATGCAAATTCTCCGTTCCCGTATTACCAAAATAGGCGGCAAGGGCCAAAGCCGTACCGCTTCACATGAGGAGGCCAGCCGTTAGGCCTCCGCCGGGGCCAAAACCTGTCTCGGCAGCAAGTCCAACCCATAGCCTGGGGATCAATCGCACGTCTATAACGCAAGGTTCGGAAGAGAGCGCCACCAAGAGGCGTAAGATCTCTTTCGTTCAAGGTCGCTCTTCCCCCTTCTCCTCCTCCTCGCTGACGACTGCCACGGGATCGGTACCGGGAGCTGGAGGCGAGTTCGTAGGCCAGCTGAGAACAAGCTCGAGGAAATCCACAGTGCAGAACAAGCTCGAGACTCAGGAAAAGATAAGAGAGGCCGAGCAGAGGAAAGCAGCGCTCCCAGTCAGGACGGCTCCCAAGAAGCGACCCCAGCTGACCCAAGACGCCCTGATCGCCGAGGCTCTCGAGACCGAGGAGATGAACCGGGAGAGCCTGAGAAAGTTCCTCGAGCAGGAAGAAGAGAGGAAGAACAAGATGAAGGTGAAGAGGGAGAAGATCGAGGGCCCCTTCATCCGGTGGGTCAGTGTCGGGGTTCGGTCTTTGCCGGTGATCGTCAAGCGGGAGAGAGAAAGGAACGAAGGGGTGGCGGAAAAGGAGGGAGCGAAGAGTGTGGGGGAGATGACGAGGGATCCGAGCGTCGAAGAGGAGGAAGATGGCGACGGCCCGAAACGAGGGAGGGAAAATGGTGAAGGGCAGGGAGAGAACCACGAGGATACGAAAGATGCAGATACTAAGGGGGCTAACCAAGGCAAGCCAGACGGGGAGCCTAATGAAGTCAAGTCAGAGGAACCAGGGGAGGAAGGAAAGGAGGACAAGCAAGGGAAAGTCGACAAAGGAGAGGAAAAGGACGAGGGCACAGACGACAAGAACGAAGAGAAGGGCAATCGAGATGATAGAGAGGAGAAGGGGGGGGAAGGAGAGAAGGGTAAGGAGAAGGTCGTCGAAATGAAACCTGGACAGGGCATGCCTGAGGTATCAAAGGAATCAGGGCAGCAGTCGCCGCTGGATGCAGTGACCGGCGAAGGAATGGATGACAAGGGCCGATCCGGCACGCAGGATAACCCATCCACTTCTTCAGCCGCCAAAGATGTCACCTCTGTTGTGCCAGCCTTGACGACAGCCTCGCTTACGGAGGATCCCGTCATCGCAGCCAGAGCACAAGCAGCTCTGGAGAGAGCCAAGGCCGAAGCCAGATCCGACCAGAACCATACCGAGGCGAAATTGAACGAGAAAAGAGGCGAGGTGCAAGCGAGGACGCTGCTTTCAGTTGAGAGGGCGCCGGAGGATTGGGACTGGGTGGACGAGTTCAGAGTGCTTCTTGGTGATCACTGCCAGTGGGACAAGGTCTCTGTGGTACCGGCGCGGAATCGACCGCTGAGGCCTCGGCAGACCACCTGCCCCATCACGGGCCTGCCGGCCATCTACAAGGATCCAAGGACGGGAATAGCCTACGCCAACGCACAGGCCTACAAGACCCTGACCGAACTCCTTGAGCAGAGGTACGTTTGGACCGGAGGGCAGAGATCCTCGGAGGATGCAACCATGGGTTCCGGTGCCGCGCCGTTGGAGATGGGATGCTACATCACCAGGGAAGACGAAGTCGGCGCCGGCGGCGTCTTTCGCGAGGCGAGGAAAAAGTTCTTCCAGAGTCACGCGACGGAGGACCCTCGGGGCGAATCGGATGAGACTGTTGACACCGGCACCTCGTCAGGGACAAGGCATAAGGATGGTGGTGGAAACAGAACAGATCTACCACTTGGGATGACGATAGCCTTGGTCCCCGACATCGCTCCGGGGGATGAGGAAGCCATCATGGCAGCGGCTGCCCAACTTCCTGCTGGTTCGACCAGATCGGGAAGGAGGGGCGCAAGATCTTCCTCTAAGGCGGCAGCCTTGTGATCCGGACACCGCTGCCGTCCAAAAAAAAAAAAAAAGTCCCGCTCCCTCCCTGTGCGCTTGGGAGAGTATTCCGGTTCCTTTCAAAGCTCTCTCATCCTGCGCGTTCGTACGTACCCCACCCCTCCCTCTCCCCTCTCCTTGACTCCGGTCGGAAAGGATCATCATGTATTATTAGATACCATCTTGCAAAAAAAGCATCATGAGTAGAATCAAGTGTGATTCTTGAAGATCGAACCCTCACCCCTTTCGGGTCGTTCATCACGACCCGGTCTGAACCAATGGGTTGGTTGAGTAAGGCAGGTAAGAGCTGAATGTGGAGTGGTCACGTGAAGAATATCGGAGGGAAGGTAAAGAAGAGTCGAGTCGAGGCTGACCAAGCACACAGAGACCGAAGTGGGTAAGGAAAAAGAGAGAAAGAAGGAAAATGTCATGGTCTGACAACATGTTCCTTGATCCCCATCTCTCTCTCTGACTCTGTCCATCTCCTTCCTCTTCTCTATCTCACCAAAGGTTCTCCCCTACCTTCCCCGGAAAAAAAAAAAAAAACCCATCCGCTCTTGAATCCCCGATAGAGCATTTCCAAGAGAGATGAGAGCTTCCTCTGCCTGCTCCTTGAAGAGCTCCCACAGGCAGCTCTCTTCGGCTTTCTTCAACAGCAACAGACCAATCAATACCTCCTCCACCTCCTACTTCACTTCGAATCGTCCTCAAAACTTGAATCCAACTCTGAATCAGCGAAGCGAATCACAACGGCAAAATCCGTTCCAGCAGAGTCTCGTTACCGGGTCCAACAAGGTCAACCAACAGCAAACGAGGAACCTCTTCGGGATCTCTTCCCTGTTTGGAGGCAAGAAGAAGGGGAAGGTGGACCCTTTCGGAAGACCAAAGAAGCAACCGATCCTATCTCAGGATGACCTCTTCCACCCTTTCTCCAAATCTCCCATCCCTTCGATCAGGGCCAGGGGAGAGAGGATCCGATCCCTCGCTCCTTGCCCGGTCAGCATGACAAAGTACAACGAGAGGAGGCTCGTCAACTTTGAATGTCCTGACTGCGGCTGGCCAACCCACTACAGCGAGAAGGAGTGGGCGGAGGACGAGGAGCACGGAAAGTACGTCGCGAGGTTGAGGGAAGCCAACGAAGACGAGCACGACCTGAGGAGTGGAAGGGAGATGACGGAGTTCAAGTTGCCCGGTCAGCAAGGTTTCGAGGAGACGATCAACATGTCCAACTGGGACGTCTTCTTCTACACTAGGAACTTCAACTCGATCGAGACGGAGCGTAGCAGGAGGCACGTCTCAAAGCTTCTCACCTTCCCGACCACGATCGGAGGAGTGATCCACGAAAACAGCCCTTACACTAGGAAGAATAGGAGGCTGACGCATGAAGGTCTGAGGAGCATGATCGCCTTGAGGCAGACGCTTCACCCCAAGATGGGCGACAAGCCCTCGCTGGACGTGATGAGGATCTTTGTCGTGGGAGCCAGGGCCGAGTCGTCCTTGCCTCCCGCGGTCTGGGATCAGCTGACCTACATGTTCCCCAACGTGGCCTTCCACATCTTCCTGATCGGACCCGAGGCGCAGGTACCGGCCGAGCCACCGAAGGGTAGCATCTCGGCTCACAAGGGAAGGTTCAGGAAGTCCAACTACGGAGTCCCCTCCAAGTCGATCGTCGTCTCCGAGGGTCTCACCATCACCACCATCCAGGCAAAGTACGAGCAGGTCCACAACCAACTCGAACCTTTCGACCCTTACACCGACGTCTTCTTCGCCTTCTCCCCCGGTTTCGGATTCCCATCCCAGATCGCCGTCGAGGAGGCCGACAAGGCCAGGCAGGACGCCAGGGAGGAGGAGGAGAACTGGAGGAAGGCCAGGTCGACCTACATGGCTGGAGAGGAGTCGCCCAACAGGAGAAGGGAGGAGGAGGTGGGAGATGCGGGGTCAGACGGATCCAAGACGATCGTAGGAGGTTTCAGACACGCCGACGTCAACGCCAAACCGGAGGGTGGAGACACTCCCTCCCAAGAACCAGCTCCCCTACCACCGGCTCGCTTCAGTGACGCTTCCAGCAACCTCAAAGCGCTCACCACCGCACCTGTCGTCCAGGCTCAAAGGGAGTGGGCCAGAGCGCTAGGTCAGATCCTCTCCACCCGTTGCCCCCTCGTCGCGACAGGTTTCTCACCGGCCGACGTGGAGAGGGACGTCCTCGCCTTCGAGAGCGTCGAAGGAGTCAAAGGCGAATTCGACTGGCTGATCACCCCTGGAGAGAACGTCTTCGCCAGTCAGCAGTGGGCCGTAGGTGAGTGTCGAGTTCAGAGAGAGGGAAACTTTCAAGGGAGGGGAGGGGGCCCCCAAGACACCTTTTGACTTTAGATTGACCCTTTGAATATATTTTCTTCTTCTTCTTCTTTCGTATTCCATTCTTTTCCAACCCCTCGACCCTTCCTCTCCCACATCGAAAGCCGACTTTGACGTAAGAGTCGCGGTCAAGGCCAATTGGGGTCTTTGGGCCGTCAGAGGGAAGAGGTACGACATTCAAGGTCCCAACCCTGATTACTGATCCCCCCAACCTCTTCATCCACCATCATCCCTTCCTCTGTTTCGTTCCGAACCCATGGGGGTTGAAAATGGCCAAGAACGGGTCAAGGTTAGGGTCTCTCCCTGATCGTCTCCTCCTCCTTGTTCAAGGTGGGCAGTGGGGATGGGAGATCGAGCCACGCGAGTCTGTACCAGTTTCCGCCCCTCTCCCTCTCTCCCTCTCCCTACGAGCTGCAACGTCCGGAAGAACCTTTCCCACTTGATCCCAACCTTGTCAACCACCGACGATCTGGGGTTCGAAATGTGATACAAAACGCGAGGAGAAAACCACCTGGTATCCCCGAAATGATTTCCCCTTAGGGTAGTACCTGAAGGGGATGCGGAGGGGGTTTTCAGGGGGATGAAAGGAGATAGGGTTCGATTCCGAGTATCGACCGACCCTTCAACGAGATGCTCAAGCGAAGGCCGATCACCTTCAAGATCCTTCAAACCCTCCAAAAGTGGGGGGGAGGGGGGATCCACAGGTAATGGACAATGAACAGAGAGTCGTCATTCGAAGAATCTATGAAGCAGTTGAATGAGAAGGGAAGAACGTGGAACGAGGCTGGGGGGTGGGAGAAGGACCAATGAGGATGAGCGAGAAGTTGTTTCTGGAGGGATCGATGATGTTACAAAATGGTTTGGTTGTCTTGATTGGGTGACTTGAATCTGAGCCAGGGGGGCCGAGCTCTACATTCGGGAAAGAAGAAGTCAAAAAAACATTGATGCTGAAGCTGACCATGGGAAGAGGTGTGTTTCCGACCTGATGGACACGGTCGTGTTTTTTTGCTTGAATGAGGAAAACCTGAAATCTTCGGGGAAATATGCCGTGGAAAGAAAAGAAGGAAAGGAGTGGGAAAAGGGAAAGCAAGGCGAAGATGCTGACGTCTTGAAAAGCATCTCGGAACAGGGGTGCCAGAAAGAGGTGAGCCAGAGAGGAAGGCTCCAAAGTGAGGGGAAATGGTTCAAAGCCAGAGTTGAACCTTCGGATCGCGCAGGGGGATCCTCCTCGACCCCCTTTCTTCTGGCTTCTCAGGACGGAGCAGACGAAGGCGTCCTTGAAGTAATCGTGTATGATTGTTAGCCCACTGTGATCCTCTCCCTAGCCCCAACCATCAACCCTGCTCGCCCCCAGAGATCGTTTGGAGCTCTGTTGCGGCCGCGCTGGTTGGTGTATCTTCGACTGGACTAAAAGTCTGCCCCAACCTGATCCTGTCGGCTCTTTCAACGCTCGTCAGCGTTGGTGGTGGCCTCTTGCTCGAGATCATGGAAGGAGGTAGATCTCCGTTTGAGGTTATTTGGGACGAGGGTGGCGCCAAAGGGGAGGAGGAAGCGCCACTTGCTGAGGCCGAGGAGCCGACAGGAGAAGTCTGAAGATCGCCTGGATCAGCATTGCCAGCAACTGCTTGACAGGAGAGTGGATCGGATTCTTCGGGGAAGGCGGGAGGCGCTTCTTCATCGTGTGACTCCTCGTTCGGGATGGGGAAGAGGAATGAGGCCTCACTGCTGGAGGTGCCCGGCGTAGGCAGCCCATACCTTCCAAGACTCTCCACAGAGCTGAGGAAGTTGAGCTGCTGCTGCGTCAAGCCCCTCCTAGGGGGTTCGTACTGCGATCTAGCGAGAGCCGAAGCGGCCAAGCGAGGATTGGGTCCGTTTCCAAAGCTGTGGGAGAATATGTCGCCTCTCGGTGCGAGGCCGCTATCAAGGTCAGGGGTCCCTGCGGCCGAGCCGGGGCCTCTTGGGGTCCCGAGCCCAGCCCCAGAAGTGGTCCGCTGCCTAGTCATGAAACTGATCCGAGACGAGGAGGACGAAGGCGTCAATGCCAGGGAAGTCTGGGAGCTATTGTTGCCCCTGGCCATGCTATCACCAAGGTAGGTAGGGAGTTGAGCCGACAGATTTCTTTGATGCCTCCTGGTAGAGAGGCTGGCGGTTCCCGTGCTCTGGTTGCTGGCATTCAGAAGACCAGACGCTGAATTGCTGGATGAATGCCTTTGGAAAATGGCCCTGAAGACGGACCGTCTGCCCTGTGCATGGGTTGCTTCTGAGGAGGATCTACCTGGAGTATCTCGGGCAGAGCTTGGGTTCTGAACTTCAGATGTTGGAAGAGGCGGGTAGAGCGACTCGTACTGTGGGGTTGAATCGAACGGATCTTCTGACCTCCCCTCTTGGGAATGCTCGACTCGAGTGTCAAGCGACCGGCGGATGCTCGTCTGGGACGAAACGTTAGATTGGCCAAGCTCGTCTTGGCCTGCATTGGGCGTCTCTGTGCTGTCCTCGATTGTGATTGTAATGTCTCTGGGCGTCTGGCTCTCTTGTCGCGATCGACCCCCCGAGCGACCCTCCGCCTGGGCCCAATCCTGAGCTTGACGCCCGGATCCACGCTCATCCCTCACCTCGATCGCCATCTCATCTAGATGTGGGGTGTTGGGTACGCTCCCAAGATCCCCGAGCTCGATTTGTCCCTCATTCGAGGTAGACTTGAAAAGGACCATCTCGTCCTCCCCAACCTCAGTCTTGTATGCTGGTACGGTCCTGACGCTTACGCGGCTCTGTGTCCTGGCGAGGCGCGGTTCGGTAGTATGGTAGCGTTCCGTGCCTCTCTGAGGTGGTTCGAAAAAGCTTCGCAACCTCGATGATCTTCCTCGCTCGCCGCTGACACTGAACGAGGCGTCGTGTTCGGAGTAGAAGCTAGTGCCTCGAGCGCCGACAACGTCGCTCCTCATCGGAAGGGCGAGGAAGGCTCTGACGGAGGAGAAGAACGAGGAAAGAGGACCATGCGACATTCCTTCTGTGACGACGGGAGAAGAAGTGCTCGAATTAGCTGCTTGACCGGCAGGCTGCGATCCGCCTTGAGCTTGCTGCTGCTGCGAAGGGCTCGGGACGGCGTTGGTTTGTGCCTCGAGATCGATCCTCTTTCTGATGTAGTAAATGACGATGAAGAAGGAGACGGCTGCCACGACGACGATAGGGACGATGACGGCAGCCAGCGGCAACGTACCCTGCTTGCCGTTGACGCCGCTCATGATCGCCCTGGGAGAGATGATGTTGGGCATGCCGGAGACTGGAAAGGTCCGCAAGGCGAAGGAGAAAGGGTGAAAGAGGGGTAGCTTAGACAGAGGTGAAGCAGGGTAAAGCAGGAGTGGACCAGGGGTGGAACGGGAAAGAGTTGAACCAAAGGAAAAGTCAGAGAAGAGGAGAGGAAGTGGGAGGTCGAGAAAGGAAAGGTGAAACGAGGTTGGCCGTGGTTACTTTCGTAGCAGGTTGGATCATGCCAAAGAGGGGGGGGGGGGGGGGGAAGAAGAGATTGTAGCAAGACCAAGCTTGCGGGGAAAGGATGGAAGGAGGTGCGGGGGTGTGGGGGAGCAGAGGCAAGAAGAGAAAGGAAGGAAAGCAAGCAAGTTTTAGGCTGAGAGCGGGTCGGACGTCGTTCTTTGCGGGGCGGGGGTGGAAGAGTGGGGAGGGGAGGTGGTCTACGCTACGACGTCGCTCAACCAAACCACCACTTTTGGCCCAACTCGTTGCTGTCGTCGATACGGGTGAGTGTGAAAGTGGTCGTGGAAGGGTGATTGGCAGGCAGAGGGAGAGATAGGGGGGG
>KZ820347.1:0-13511 GCA_003144235.1 Violaceomyces palustris
AAAAAAAAAAAAAAAAAAAAAGGAGAAAGGAGAGGGAAAGAAAGAAACGGCGAGAAGAAGGAACCGAGGACGAGAACGCATGGGCAACTGAAGGGGGTTATCGTTCCGAGAAAAGAAAGGAACGGAGATGCGAAGGGGGGGCGCATGAAGTGAGGATGGACGGCGGTCGCCACTCCTATCAGGACAAGGGGAAGGGGGAGGAAGGGGGAAAGGAAGACGAAAGCGCTTAACGAAAGGGTCAGGATTAATCACATGCTGGAGAAGCTCAATAGGCCTTGCATGTTCAGAAGGGGATCCAGACCGCTGCAGATAAAGAGATAGCTGAACCAGAAGTTCCCTTAACACCCTCACCCTCCATCTCAATAATAATGTGATTGTCGTTCTTCCTTGTCGTATGCCTTTTGAGCTTTCTCATTCGCGTCGAATTAAAACTCATCATCCTGTGAAGGACCGAAGCGTAAGCGACAACGTCGAGCGAGCAGGGAGGCTCCCTGAGGGACCAACAGTGAATCCACCAATCACCATGATACGACCGACGAGAGACGAAATGAGCAGGAGGTTGGTATCATCAGCTTTGGGTGGTAGAGCAAGCGCTTATCGGGGGTGGTTCATATTCGATTTGTTTATGCTATTCTTCTGTTGTATGCTTCCAAACCAAGGCCGAGTCCGACCTCCTCCCTACTCCAGCCAGTCACAAACCCTGACCCATGCTATCGTCCACTGTCATGGCATCCGTCCATCCTGAGACCGTGGATGAAAGTAAGACCTTCGTTGCTGTCTTTTCGCTCTCTCAACCAAAGCTGATCTGCATCGTTGAGAATCTGTGATTACATACACTTCTTCGTTCCATGTGCATTGCATGTGGGCCAATCGTGATGCGGGGGGACTCCAAGTTGCTCATTTCGTTCCTCCTAATCGTGGTCAGCCAAGAGCGATGATAAGGGGCTTTCAACCTGTCCAAAAAGTACGAATGCGGCAGCCCAGGCTGGAATGAAAGGGAAGAGCCGGGGCGAGGCGAGATGGGGAGAGATGATTTCTTCTTCTTCCCTTCTTCCCCTCCCCGCCCTCTGGACCAAGATTCATGGGGTGGCTTTCCGCCTTCGACTTCAAGACGTGCTATCCTCTTCGGCTCAAGAGCAGGGAGCGAAAGAGATTCGAAAAAGAAGGAAAGGGAGAAAGGCTGAGACTGGGATCAGGGTAGCTGTTTCCGACTCGAACCTAGGCGCTCGCTGGTTGGGCGGCGCGTGGAACGCTTGCGGAAGAGAGATGCTGCAAAGGCAAGATGTTCCGTGGGTAATGCGAGGTCATTTAGTCGCTTGGTTGCCACAGGGTACTACAAGTCATCCTACCAACCTCTTACTTCTGCCTTCTTTCCTCTTACCCTACTTTCGTTTTCCTGGTTTTTTTATCTTAAAAAAAAAAAAAAAAAAAAAAACGCGTGCAAGAAAGGTGGTAGTAGAAACACAGAGGCGAAAAAACGGCGTGAAGGGCGATTCTCCGAGTCTCACCAATCAGCACCAGCGTACGAAACGAGGGAAACTCTTATTGCAAGGGGATTCTTTCCACTTCCGACAAATTTTTATTCTCCTCCTCTTTGTAAGCTGAATTTTAATTTCTTTGCGAGCTTTACTTTCTTTAAAGACACCTTAAATTAGAATCCGAATAAAAGATGGCTAAAGTTAGAAGACAGAAGGTAAAGGCCCCTACTCAAAAAAATTCTGGGACTCGAAAATTTCGACAAAAACTAACATTAACTTCCGGCCCCCTTTGAAAGCCGTGACGGAAAAAAAGCAGAGGAAAAAAAAAAAAAGCATAAGAAAACACAAACGTAACAGACCACATACCACAACGCGAAAGAAAAACATTTGGGAGCCTCGGTGGCGGAGACTGGACTCTTGGAGTCAAAGACGATTGTCACTGAGAGTGTGCGAGGACCAATCCGACACACGAGTGGTGCTCAGGTGACCACGATCTTTGGCCAATGATTGGTCAGAGCTGGGATCGAGTCTGGCTGCAATGCTTTCTTGGGAAGGGCCCCGCCACCGTTATCGAGTTCGGGGAGGATTCAGGATTTCTCTACTTCTTGTTTCATTATCTTCTTCTTCACTTTCTTGAAAGAATAAATACTTAAATAAAAGCCGGCTATTCCCTTTCATCCTCGGGCATTCTACCTGGGCCGAGTCGATGAGTAGAATGTGAGTCAGTGGAACGAGAAATCTGAGATCCATCCGAACCAAGCTTGGCTTCTTGTTCTTGTTCAAACCCAATCGTAACCTCGGCCTTGGAGGAGGGTTCAGCCACTCTACCCTCGCTTCCGCCAGGTTCTTGGATCCATCGATCATTGGCTCGAATCGACTCGGTCAACGAGGAAGGGGGGAAAGGAGCGAGAAGGAAGAATCCATGCCAAGCGGACCAAGACCTCTCTGGAATTAAGGAACGACGATTCCTACTCCTTTTCTTTATTACTTTTCTTCTTGTTCTTATTCCTTTAAAATATTCATGGTATGGACGAGAGGTTAAGGAAGTGGATTTTGCCGTTCCCCTTCGTTTGAGGCTGATGTCTAAAGGTGTAAAGTAGGAGTGGGAGAAATAGAATAAGAAAATAAAATAGGGGGGAAGAAAGGAAAGAAAAAGGGCTCAGGTTCGGCCTCTTGTCACCCGAGCGTAAGGAACGTGGAGGGGGAGGAAAGCACATAACAATGATAATGCTGATCAAAAACATATTTTGGGAATCAAGGGCCAAGGAAGGGTCATTATCAAGAAGGGATTAAGAAGGGAAGGGAGGAGGAACACGCGACACTTGAAAACACGGGACGGAGCGGCTGTGGATATCCGAGGGTGGGGAGGGAAGGAAGGGAGGGAGGGAGGGAAGGGAGATCTGTAGTGGAAGGGTGGTTAACCAAAGACGAAGATCATTTATGATTGCTATGGATTCGAATCTAAGTCAAAGCGAAAGTGGTGAAGAAAGGGAAAAGGAAAAAAAAAAAAAAGAAAAGCTCGAGGTGGGGAACGGGAAAGGCTGACAAACCATGTGTCAACCGAGAGCAAGCGGGGGGGGGGGGGGGGGGGGGAGTGGTCAAGTCCGTGGTGACAAGGTCACATGCTCTTCTTCCCCTTCTTCGATATCTCTCCCTCCGCGCGCCCCCTCGGTCATGTCCGAGATAAAAGAAAAATGCCAGACTCACATGTTATCGAGCAAGAGTGGACACGATGCAGTGCCTACACACTGAATGTACACACTTTCAGAGCATGCCAACCCAACTCTAGTGCTCTCCATCACCCTTCACACGTTCCTTGCGTCTCCCCGTGCACCTTCTTCACTTTGCGTTCCCCCTTCTCCCTTTTTTTCAATCTCCTACACGAGCTGATCATGCGACCCAACCCAAGATAAGCGAGTGGAATGGGGAGAGGAAGAGGCCACAGACGGCCATGGGGGATACGGGGTGGAAAACAGAGAGAGAAGGGAAGAGGGAACAAAAAAAAAGCGGGGAAGATATCGGCGAGGGAGAAAATCTCTTTTATCATACGCCATCTCCATGGAAGACCCAAAACGCGCTACGAGGTGGACAAGGAACACACGATCATGGTCGATGAACGAAAGGGCGACGACTTTGCCCCTCCCCCATCCCCATAGAGCATTCCCCTCCCTCGAACTTCAGTCGTCGAAACTTGTTGCACGATCGTGTGACCCAAAAGACGTGTGTGCTCATGCGTAGAAGAAGGAGAAGAAGAAGAAGAAGAAAAATGAAAGGACACGGGGGGGGGGGATTCAACAATCCTCAAGACCGAAGTAGTCGGATGTCGCCAACAACCTCATGTGGGTCCATCTTCCCCGACAGACAGGTCAGCGACTTCAAGAGAAAAAAAACCGGATCCTGGCACCGTCACATGATGTTCGCATCCGAAAGGCTATCAGCGAGGAGCAAGGAGGATAGAGGGAAGATGACGGTAAGATTTAACCCGAGAGCGCTCCACTCCTTCCTTGATTTGGTTGTCCGTCTTGATCAAACGATACCGAACGATTCGAATGCAGCCATGCCATGGCGTAGCAGCATACTCATCATCGGACAAGACCGAGAATCCATCACGGTAATTCCTGTTCCTTGATCCCACTCCAAGCTTTTCTCCCCCATCCTAACCACCGACCTAACCATATCTTAGATTGCAAAATCCGAGCATCCTATCTCCATGAGTGAAGACCCCTGTTCTTTTATCTAGGTGTTCATCCTATCTATCCCCCTATCTTCAGTTAGAGGCATACAACGGAAGGAGGGAAAGGGGAATAGAGGAAACGAAAGGAGAAGAAAGGAACAGTGAAGAGGAGCTTTCCGCAACTCACCTGAAAAAAAAAAAAAAAAAAAAAAAAACAAAAACAGTGACCACAACAACAAGAAGATGAACGATCCACGTGGTGAGTTGGCATAGTCGTCAGATCCTCTTTCTCTTCCTTTTATTTTATTTTACTTTTCTTCAACTTTTTGATTGATCGAAAAACGAAAGTGGGAAAAGAGAAGAGGAAAGAGTTGCAAAAGCACGTGGATGACACTGTTTTTATTTTGGGCGACCCTGTAAAGATGGAAAAGGAGGGAAGAGGTCGGAACCCCTGGGAGGTGGGCGATGGATCCTTCTTAACGAAAGGGGATCAAATTAGTGGAGAAGGAAGCGGGCAGGTTGTTGGCAAAGGCGCCACTCAGCCGAGTCTTCAGAAGGTTTCGACGTCCCTATCGTCAAGTGACCCTGAACCGTCAGCGCCTAACCCGAACCCTCCTTTGCTTCACTTTTTCTACCACCGCAAGGTGAAATCTATGAGTGGATCAGATGAAGCTGAGCGTTCATTCGTTGAATTGGGCTGTTCCAAGGGTGTTTTGATTTCGCCTGCTCAGAATAGAAAAGTAGGTGTACAAAGTAATAACGATGTGTGTGTGTGACGGGGCCCGTGGGGGTTGAACAGAAAAAGAGGTGCAATGATCGATGATCAAAGCAAGAGTTGCAAGTCACGAGAGATTCTACGACAGTTCTGCTCATACCTTCTATTGGGCAGATCATGCAACTGTGAAGACGTCTCTCTATGGCTTCAGCGATCCGGATCGCTGCCGGCTCCCTTTGTTGAAGGCTGGGAAGGTTTCGAGGGTGAAAAGAACCGAGATATTCGTGATTGAGAGAGACCATCATCCTTGCTCTCCCTTTTCTTGGGTGAGGGAGGGCCTTGGAGGGTCAGGGTCTCTTTCCTGCCGTTGTCGCTGTGCCGAAGGTTTGGATCTGAAACGTTGGTCCTCGGCGGGAGCTTTAAGCCTGTCCTCTTCGCGCGTGACAGCATCGATGATGACGATGGCAATGATGCATCTGCCGGTGATAGCGAGCAACTCAAAGTGGACGGCCCCGGTGGAGCGATCGATTTTGAAGAAAGCCCATCACGCAAAGATTTAGATGCGTTGTCTGGAGCAGTCTCTGCTAGGACGTCGTTGCTACTCGACACCCGCACGTTCCATGGACTCGCCTGGGAGCTTCGATTCGTCTTCGAGGCGCATGGCCCTAGTGGCTTTGTATCGGTAGCATGCGACCAATTGGTGCCATGCTCTCTGCAAGGATCCTCATCAAAATCTTGCGGAAGACGACTCCGGATTATGCTCTCTCGCTTGAGGTACTTAGAAGGGACCCCTTGGGAACTGTGACCTTGTGAAGAGTCCACCGTCCGATATTCTTCTCCGAACACCTTTTCTGACGCTGCGCATGTCCCACCTGGCCCCTTCTCGCTCAATTTGTCTTCAGAATCCCTAACCGATGCAAGCAGGCCCGGCCCCTTCTCCTTCAGCTGGCAATCATCAGCTGCGGAACGACTCGTGCCTATGTCTCTCACCTTCTTGGTGACGGAGCTGTCTTTCGAACTTGGTCTAGGTCCAGTCAAGGCCTGAGGTCCCGAAACAGCCCAAGTAGATCGTTTTTCATGGGCTGGCCCGGCAAAGTCAAGTTTCGCGGTCGAAGTCGCAGGCGGAGTCGGACCGAAGAAGTTTTTGATGCCATCGGCGGCGTGAGGCCTAGCCGCAAACCAGTTGAGCTGGTACTCTAGCGTCAGGAATAGCCTTTGCAGGCGGTCCTTTGCTCGGATTCTTTCTAGAAAGGTGCCCTTATTGTCTTGGATCTTTCCATTCACGATCCTCAGGGTCTCAGCAATCTTTCTGAGCAGGCTTATTCTGCCGCTATCCCTGCATGGCTCGAGGTATGCGTATGGCTTGACAGCTGTTTCAAGGGCATGCGACTGGCGGTTGATGCCTCGACGGCGGGGGGAAGCACCCAAGCTTGGCGCAAGCGCAGTGGAAGAGCACATCTGCAATCCCAGATCGCTCAAAGCTATTGAAAGAAGCTGAGAGCTTGCCAACAGCTCTACGTAGTCTGTCTGAACCTTCGCAGCTTGCGGAGAAATGTAGAAGTGACTTGACGGGAGCTCGCTTTTGATAAGATCGCTAAGGATCCCGAGCTCTGGGATGATTGAGCTGTACTTGAGCTTTCCAAGGGACGAACGTCAGAGGTACAGTTTATCAGTTCTTATTTCTTTTTTTTTATTCAATCCATCATCTAATTTTTTTTTATAGACGACAGATCATGGCTACTACCGTCAGGAGATGCACTCACCGTGTTGGGATCGTTTGCCACGTCCGTGAGACATCTCCAAGCGATCCATCTCCTCATTGTTCGAGCTCTTGGCTCTGAGCTTGGGAAGCGCTCAAGCAGGCTCAGTCTCTCTGACATGCTCCTTCCATCCAACATTCTTAGGACCCTGTCGCAGGTTCTTTCTTGCTCTGACGAGCGATCAATTCCCTCCGCGAGAGTGTCCATCGTCCGCTCCGACTGCATTATGAGAAATTCGCTAAGGGGATCCGCTGAAATATGCAGGATGGTGATGAGAAAGTGGCAGGTTGCGTTCTTATCGAGTCGCCCAGATCCACTCAAGGCGTCAGTGACTTCCAACACCTTGGCGACCGACCGAGACCGATCACTAGTGGGGAGCCAATTCGTCACTCTTCGGCCTCCCACAACCAGAACTTGAGCCTCATCCCTCCTGACGATATCTGGGCATTCGAACTCGGATCCGTGAGTGAGTCCGAAGCAATCCTGAATTAGGCGTGGCTTGGCGCCGAGTCGCAGCAGAATCGAAGGGATGTTTTCCGTAAGGATCGTGACTACTTCCGCAAGCTGGTCACCTTTGGACACACGGAGAATGTCTTTGATTGCTGAAAGAGCGCATTCGCTCAGAGTTTCCTCGGCAAAAATTGTCAAGTCAAGCAGCCAATTCAGAAAAGGCCGTGAATATACAGATCGATCTGCTTTTGCAAACTTGAGCACGCCGCTCCTCAAAAAGCATGACAGTCTGCTTGTGTGCTGAGCAAGACCAGCGATTCTCACCAGGAACGGCTCCCTAGAGTCTTTGAAGGGGGTCACGCCGGCTAATTTTGGCCTCCGGACCCTTCCTCTCCTCCAAAACGTCATTGAGTTGGCCGCGCGTCCACATGTTCCGTCTGCAGAAAGATATCGTCGGTCCATCAAGTCCCTCTCCAAAATGTCTAGGGCAGCTTTTCCGGATTCTTCGTTTCCAGCTGCAGACAGGAGAGCCCTCGCGATTCCTTCGTTGTTCAAGACAGACCCAGTGGACTGAAAATACGTTGAAGATCCCCTTTGAGACATAATCTTGTTTCGCTCCTCGGAAAGGTTATCTCCATCGGTCTGGAAGTCCTCGAACACTTCGCTTGGGACATCGGACTCGGACCCCCAGGATGAAGGGTCTTCGGACATGTCAAAGTTGTTTCCGGTAGTCGATCCCATGCCATGATCAATCAAACGAGACTTGCCCTCCAAGATTCCCTCTGCATCGTCGATCTGCGAAGTCCTCTCTTCAGCTTGCCTCTCTTCGTCGACTTTTCGTATCAGCTCGTCGACGGCGTTGATGCTTTCCATGTCGACGCCGCGCCTCTCCTTTGACTTTTTCTCCTTGATCAAGGAAGCGATGTCGAGCCTCTTTTTCTTCTTGAGCGGGTGATCCTTCTCCTTGAATGTGATGTACTTTTCGAGAGCGTTGACGGGCTCCTCCCTCTTGACGTCCGCATTGACGAAGAGGGAAGGGCGGAAGATGTATGAGTTTACCTTGGCAGCGGCCCTCCGTGGCCTTGCGTCCGGAGGGGCACCGGTTCCGGTCTCTCGTTCGGGCCTTGCGGTTGAGGAGGAGGTGGTGGTGGTGGCGAGCAAAATGTTGTTCCGATTCGGTAGAGGTTCTAGATCCGAGTCGGATTCGGACTGATCGCTCGCCTGGGACGCCTTAGCGGCTTCCTTTTCCCTTTTGATGAGCTGCTGGACCATGAGCTTGTGCTTTGCCTCCTCCCTGATCTGCTCGCCGCGGGATAGGCTCGGGTCTGGAACGTACTCCGGGATGACGATTGGCTTCCTCTCCCGGTTGACGATGTCGCAGGTGCGGCCCTGCCTGGATGAGCTTGACAGCCTTCTCCTCTTCGGGGTCGGGCTGATCACATTGGCTTTCCGCTTTTGAATAAGCATCCCGAGGGGTTCTGGTGGTGGAAGGGGTGGAGGGTAGTCGTCCTCGCTGTCGGCCAGTCCATCGACCTCATCCAGCTCTGGATCCGAGGTGGCGACAAAGTCTTTTTGGTTGGTGAGGGCGGCGGCTTGCGTGTCTCGGCTGAATTGAAGGTGGTGGGAGGATTTTCTCTGCTTCTGTTGCATTTTCGGTTTTGGACGTGCCTTTGAGAGAGCGATCCTCGCCCAGGGGGCAGAGTAGAGGAATGTATGCAGGTAGTGGGTGAAACTGCGTCCATCAGCCTTGTCCGGACTCGGAGGTCGGGTGGGGGAGAGCGGTTTCAATGGGGGTGATTCAATTTCATTGCTCGTCGTTGGTTTGTGATAAAGGTGAGGTGGTGTGAAGTGGTCGCACCTTCCCCCTTCTGCCGTGAATGCTGTCCTGCCTGTCGGTCTCGGATCTTAGGCAGGCAGAGGGGATCAAAGCAGGATTCAGGACGAGCTCACGGTCAAGTCGTCGTGGTTGTCGTCTTGGGATGACTGCTTTGCTTCAAAAGCCACAAAGTTGACCCGGATACTCGTGCCGAAGAAGTGAGGCGAGCACTCTTGACCAGGTGGGAACTGGATGATATGAACGTTGATATGTATCCCGATGATGGCCTTGGAGTGTGTCTCAATCCAATCATCTCGAATCTTGCATCCGCGAGAAAGGAGGAAGGAGGAAGGGAAATGGGAGGGGGCGGGGCGCGTCGCGTGTTGACAACAAAAGGATGTATCGGGCACTTGGATCGGGTGAGCACGCCAAGTTGCCAAAGGACTCTCAGAATCAAAAGATGGCGACTACGTTCTTACAGTACGCTACATTCCCAACGTGAACATGAGAATGAAATTGAGAGGATGGAAAAGAAGGCGAAGGTGCGAGCGAGGGAAAGGAAGGCGTCTATCAACAATTCCGTGTTCGTCATTCAAGATGATTTGCGGTTTGAATCGATCGGCCATGCACCATCGCAGTCAGCAGGGTGAGTTGCGAGTGGGTGTGAGTCAGTCGCTTGCTTCGTTGGATCGGGCCTTGTGGTGATGTTGATCGACTTATTCTTGACTCTCCACCGGGTCGAGGCGCAAAGCGTGTGGAGGTTTGTTGGGTGCGTGTTGGGAACCGCCACGCATTCTGTCTCGGGTTTTGGTTGATCAAGGTTTGGCTTGGCCAGGGTAGAATACATATCTGCAACAAGGAAGAAGTGGAATGAAATCGAATCAAGGCAAAGATCGGTCCGCACTTGATCCGAACCCCAACACTGGGTGTTTCGAAGATTCGTTGACCACTCAGCCAAGGCCTGCAGAAGTTGATGGCCGCCAAAGAGGGAGGAGGGGTAAGAGAGCGAGTGTCATGAAAAGGTTTCAGAGGTGAGGAGAGGGAGGGAGGGGGGGAAAGAGAGAGAGGGACCTTGCAAAAGAACCCCCACTCGAATCCACATCCTTCCCGATCCTTATCGCACTCCTTCTCTGACCGTGACCACGCATCACACTTGGCCGAAAGCGAACGCACCCTTCCTCCCTCCATTCCACGCAACCACCAAGCCGAGCTCGTCCGCGATGAAAAAGTTTTTGGGGAAGGTCGGTGAAAAGCTCGACTCGCTCGACCTGAAAAGGTCTTCCAACGGGTCCTTTTCCAACACTGCCTCGGCCTCCTTGGCACCTCCTCCCCCTCCCACCTCGCAACCTCCTTCGCCTGCCGACATCTACCGCCACCGAAAGCAGAGGGGGGTCAACATCGGTTCCTGGTTTTCCCTAGAGTCCTGGCTCACCCCTTCGCTCTTCCAAAGAGCAGTCGGACCGAGAGGAAGCGAACATGACGTCGTCCTTGGGATGAGCAACCCCGAGTCCAAGGCCATGCTTGAGAACCACTGGGATCGATTCGTAGACGACGGAGACTGGCGCTGGATGAAGGGGCACGGCATCAACACGGTCCGACTGCCCATCTCTTACTACCACTTCCTCCCAGGCCACCCCGATCCGTCGGTTAGGGACCTGCTCAAGGGGACCGACTTTGAGAGGTTCGAAGACGTCTACAGCGGAGCCCTCTCGAGGATCTTGAGAGCCATAGAGACGGCCAAGAGCCATGGCATGGGCGTCCTGGTTGATCTCCACTCGGCCCCTGGCAAGCAAAACCTGGACGGCCACTCCGGCACCAGCTCCAACAAGGCAGCGCTCTGGGAGAGCTCCTGGTTGCAAACCAAGACGATCCAGATTCTGGTCGCCCTGGCCAACACTGTTGCTGGATACGAGAACGTTGTCGGTCTAGAGGTTCTCAACGAACCAAAAAACTCGGGCCGACTCCAGTCCTTCTACGAGGAAGCGATCAGGGCCATCCGTTCCTCCTCGCCGCAGGCCTCGGCTTTGCCCCTCTACCTCGGTGACGCCTGGGATACGAACCACTACACAGGCTTTGTGGGTCAGCAGACGTCTCCCGCCAGCTTTCTGGTCAACGACTACCACCTCTACAGGTGCTTCACCAAGGAGGACCACGCCACGAGGGCGGAGGAACACGCCAGGAGGTGCCAGCCGGACGAGAACGGTGGCGGTCAGACGGCCGCTTGGCTCTCCAACATGTCGAACCGATGTGGCGGCTCCCTGGTCATCGGCGAGTGGTCGGCCGCCCTGAACCCTTCGTCCCTGAGCCACCTGAGATCGGAGGAGGAGCAGCGGCAAACCAAAGCCTACTGGGCCCACTCGCAGTGGCTGGCCTTCGAGAGGCACTGCTCAGGATACTTTTTCTGGACGCTCAAGAAGGAGGGGGGGCCGGACACTGGCTGGTGCTTCTACACGGCCGTCGAGCACGGGGTCCTGCCGGCCAGCCTAAGCCCACACTCGAACGTGGACCTCGAAGCCGTCGGATCCAAGGGGGAAGGGCTGCTGCAGCAAGCCTTCCAAGCGCACTGCTCCTACTGGGACCCGAGGATCAAGGACGGTTCGCAACACTTTCGCTTCCAGCACGGCTTCCGGTTAGCCTGGGAGGACTCTCTCCACTTTGCTAGGCACGGCGGGGCTGAGATTGGCTTTGGGGGTCAGTGGATGAAGACCAGGCTCGCGAGCCACGTGAACGAGAAGGGGCCCGATGGCGCTTGGGAATTCGAACACGGATACATGCAAGGATTGTGCGCTTTCAAAACGGCGCTTTGACGAATCTCATCTGCGAAGGCCTTTGTCGGCGGGGCGGCCTCCATTGACCTGCCTCCTTGGTCTTCCTTGGTCTTCCTTTCTTTCCCCTTTCCTTTCCCCCTCCACTTCTTCCCCCGTCACACACACACACACACACACACTCTCTCTCTCTCTCTCTCTCTCTCTCTCTCTCTATCTCTCTCTCCCTCGCCCTCCTTTTGTCGGCGCATCGAGATGAGGAACATTACAGAAGTCAGAGTCTAACGTTGAACATAGATCAGAACACCTTCTCCCCTTTCTCCTTCTTTTTGTTGTTTGCTCCGCATCCACTGCTTCGGGCCCGATCTCGGCATCAACACGATTCAAGCTTGGGAGTGGAGGCATGCACCGCCCGATCACTGCCCCTTCCTTTGTGACCAAAAAATAAAAAATAAAAAATAAAAAATAGAACAACGTTTTGTTAGAATACCTTGAGGGGTGAAGAGCGTGCTCTGGAGTAGCATGATAGTCTGATGTGTGGCCCCCGGCGCCTCTCCTTGCCTTGAGCTTCACATCGAAACCTTCGAGGTAATGGAATGCTGGTGGAGTGTCATCGTTGGGAGAGGGGCAATGGAGTGGATAGGGGTCGAGAGGGGCACTTTTAAATTGCCGGCCTTTAAGTGCGAAACGTGCGGTCCTGGACTTCAAAATAACGTAAACATTAACTTGTTCGATTTGAAGTCCTGGCTCGCCCTCACCTTCTTTCAAGGACCGGCCGGGACTCGTTCTTCGCTCAACTCGCCGCCGCTGCTTGCCACCTTCAACCAACTCGTACCTGACCAGAATCCCATACCAACTTTCCTCCTTCACGGACCACTACCTCCTTCACTACCTCTTTCCCACCCCCTCCAAATTTTCTCTCTCTCTCTTCTTTCCCATCGAACAGGCCACACAGCCCCGCTCAGACTAGAGCTTAATCCTCCAAAACATCCCTCCCATACTCGCCGAGGAATCCATAAAAAAGAGGCGAGAGGTTCGCGAGAAAGTCCCCTTCACTATGCCATCCCAAAAGTCTGTTCCCTCCTCGGTGGCGAGATCTGGCCGTACAAAATCGCAAAGAAGAGCCATGGGACTAGCAGCGGCCCTCGAATATCTCCTCACCTTTGATAACGGTGAGTCGGTCCCTGCGCGCTTAAGGCTGGATACAAGGTTGGGTCCCGTCCTCGTCACTGATCGCCTTCTTTGAACCTCGGTTGCCACCGCCACAAACCTCCTCCACCTCTCCTCAAACCTCGCCCTTCCTCCGCTGTCCGCTGCCCGCCGGCCTGGGTCTAGTCAAGACGGCCGTTTTCATCATCGTCTTGTACAGGTACTCTGAGAGGTTCCTGAGACACCTCAAAATCTATGGTCTCCTGGGATGCTTCCACCAAGTCTACACTGCCATCTCGAGGCGGATCTTTGAGCTCGTTCTCAAGACGCCAGCTGCCAGGAGAAGGGTGACCAAGGAGCTGGATGCGGCCATGAAGGAAGTCGAAGCCAAGATCGTCTCGAGGCCGAGCCACATCAGCATCCATGAGAAGCTGCCGGTTCATGGCAAGGATAACGAGTGGATCAAGCACGAGATCTATAAGATTCAAAAGATGGAAGCCGGTATCCCGCGCGAAGCTGACTCCACTGGTTGGGAGGCCAAGGACGGACAACTGGTTTGGAAGGATGGGAGGGTCTCGGGCGCCGTCTATCATGGCGGCCAGGAGCTCAGCGATCTACTTGCCGACACGATCAAAGCTTTCCTCCTCTCGAACCCCGTAAGCCTCACTTCTTCAATTCGAGGTTTTTTTTTTTTTTTTTTTTTT
>KZ820349.1:0-11924 GCA_003144235.1 Violaceomyces palustris
CCCCCCCAACTTACCCCTCTTCCCTATTTCCCGCAAGCATGGTCTTCGGATACGGCTGGACCCGACACTTCACCCTCTCCCAAATCCCGTTGCTTCACGGAAAGCATGCGATCGTCACGGGTTCCAACTCAGGCATCGGTCTCTCCACCGCTCTCCACCTGGCCTCGAGAGGAGCCAACGTCACGCTGGCGTGTAGGAACCTCGACAAGGCCGAGGTGGCGGCCCAGCAGATCCGAGATCGTCTCCGGTCGGAGGAGGACGCGAAGAGCGATCGGTCGGCTGTTGGAAAGGTTGAGGTCCAACGCTTGGATTTGAGCGACGCAGCTAGTGTTCTAGACTTCTCCAAGAGGTTTATTGTGGGTTAAAACTTTCCTCTTCCACCTTCTTTCCTTTCCTTCAGAGGCCCTTCTTCCTCATCCAGTCTCTAAAACCTGTTCTTTCTCTTGGACGCGTTTTTGACCTTTCCGAGGTCCTTGCATACACTCTTCGTTCTTCTTGTTCAATGATCCTGATCCCCCCACCAGTCCTCCCACGATCGGTTGGACATCCTCGTCCTCAACGCCGCCATCGTTCCACAAACACTCACTCTCGCCACCAATCCGAAGGAGGAATGTGAGTCCATTTGAAGAGGAGAGAAAAAAAAAGAGGAAAAGGGGGGGGGGGGGGCGGGGTTGGTTTCTGCCGAAGAAATCCTGCTTGCCAAAGAGTTTCCCCACCAAAGATCTGATCCATTCGACCTCTACACGGAGAATCCTGATTGGGACCCCATCTACCCCTCTCCCCTACCACAGTGACCTTCGTGACCAACCACCTGTCCCACTTCCTCCTGACCAGCAAGCTCCTGCCCCTGCTCAGGAAGTCGTCTCTGATCGACGGTGGGTTCGACTCCAGGATCGTGGTCGTGGCGGCCGACGTGACGGGTTGGATCGATTACACCCATCTTAACGGGGGTAAGGAATGGCTGCTTGAACCGGAGAGGATGAAGGACGAAAAGCATTACAGCGGCCCCAGGGCCTATCTCAGGACCAAGATCATGAACGTCCTCTTCGCCAAGAGACTGGCCCGATTGCTGGAGATGGACTCGTCCAGGGGAGGGGAAGGAAAGGTCCGAGTCAATGCTATTCATCCTGGAGTCGTAGGTGGGTCTGCGTCTCTCCCTCTCTCTCTATCCCTCTTTTTCATCTGGCAGTCTCGAAACCCCCCCCCCCCCCCCCCTTCCCCCTTTTTTCTGGGGGGGGAAGGTAGGCAAAAGCGAGGATTATTGCCGAGGTCAAACAAAGCTCTAACGATTCCTTCTTTCAACTTGGAAAAAAAGGGACGAGTATCTTCTTCCCCTCCTCCCACGGTAGCGAAGAGCAGGTCCCCAGCTTTTTGGAAAAGGTTGGGAAAAAGTTCATGAATGTCGCCGAGGGTTGGACGCACGTGAGTTCGGGTTTCTTTTTTTCTCCCTTTCTTTCCATCCCTCTAGTTTCAGTCTTTTTCCCTTACGCCTTTCCTCCCAACCTTACCGTAGATGAACGTCCAAGACGGAACCCTGACTTCGCTCTACGCTGCCACGAGTGAGGAGGTGAAGGAGAAGGATCTGAACGGTGAATAGTGAGTCTCATCCCCCCCCCCCCCTACTCCCCCTCTCTTCTCACTTTGAACGGTAAAGCTCTGTGTGCTGACCAAACCGAACGTCAACCTGTATGGGGAAAAAAAGTTTCTTCCCGTTCGGAGTCAAGAAGAAACCCTCTCCGATCTGCCTGGACGAAAGAATTGGTCAAGAGCTGTGGCAAAGGAGCCTCGACATCCTGGCCAACTCTTCGGGCGATCCCGAGGTCTGTCAAGAGTTGCTGAGGCTCGGCGAGGCTTCCTCCTCCACCACTTGATAACCCCTCCTCCTTCGACTTTTATACCCAAGCGTTGAGATACCTAACCCGCTCCTAATGTTTAGGCGAGGGTCACCTCTCTTCCGAACCGAGTTGGGATCGCTTTCCTCCCATCTGAACGGGGCCCACGGCATGAGGTGATCGCGTGTTGAGTGTCAAGAGCGTTATTGTCTTTCTTTTTCTCCTTTATTTTCTTTTTCTTCCTTTTCTCTTGAACTTCGCTTTTTATTCTCTCATCGCAAGGAAGTAAACACACCTCCGCTGAGCATCTTATCCGAGTCATCCCCGAAGGAAAAGAGGATGTTTGGGGGGGAGGGGAGGATCGACGTCCTACTGTCTAAAGTCGTAGACCTGGTCGGATGACGGGGATGGGATTCGAATGGATCGACGGGAACATAACAAAGGAGAGTTGAGTAAAAGAGGAGTGCGAGCCCGATTCCGGCCAGTTGATGGATGGAAGCGGAAAGGCGCGTCACTGTGTCTCACCTTCTTTCCATAGTAGGCCAGAGCGAGGGAGGAGGCCACGGTGAGTCCCATAGGGACCGGACCCTTCCTGAACCTTGGGGCGGAGGAGCTCAGCAGGATGGCCGAGGCGGCGGTGGCGATCTCGTAGCCGTAGTCGCCTCCTTCCTTGATCCGGTATCCTCCGTAGGCATACTGAACGGGGGTGGTACAGGGGAAGTGGCGTCCCAAAAGTTGCGAGGGGGGAGGGGAGAAAGTCAGTCTGTCAGAATGACGATTCTTTTCCTATCCATGTCTATACGTTCGAACGCACTCCACCTCTAGTGACTTACCAGAGCGCCAACACCGAGTCCGGCTACGAGCGATGGCTGTGTAGCGTAGGCACAATAGGGAAAAGTTTTCCGCGTGCCCGTGGCCGCAGAGGGGGAGGGGATCCACATCAATTTCAGCCGTCTCCGAGAATCATTGAACGAAGAATCCAAGGGAGAAAGGTCGAGATCAATGATCAAAAGGAACCAATCTTCAAGATGCTCACGATACTGCGTAGAATTGAAGATTGGGGGAGGGAGGGAGGGGAAAGCAAAGAGAGGAAAGGTGAGACGATGGTGAGCAAGGAGCGGGTGATGATGGATGCGAGAGTCATAGATCAAATCATTAATTCATCCTTCCTCACCTTCGTGTCTCTTTTCGGTTTCGATGGGTCAATTCAAGGGAAAGCGATGGAGGAAAAAAGGGTTGGGGGAGGGGGAAAGTGAATGGGTAGGTGTGGATTGGATGGGTAAAGATGGAAAACGCCGTGAGAGGAAGGCCCTGCGCAGCGATCTTTGCAAGAGGAGTGAAAGGAGAAGGTAGGTTGCAGAGAATTGAGAGTTAGTTTGGGGATGGAAACGTACTGACGAAACCGATGACTCCTCCGACGGCTGGTGTAGGAATCGAAGGGGGTGAAACGTGGGAAAGGCAGGCGTGAGTGAGGTGTGAGGTTCGTTTGTGGGGCTGCTGGCCTTGCTCAAGGCTCTAGTGACTTGTTTTCCATCTAGTTCGGTTTCAATTCTCTTTCGAAACCTACCACAGAGGCCGGCCATCGTGAAAGCTGGGTGTTGAGACTGTTGAATGCATAGGGGGGGGGGGGGGGGATGGTTGTAGTTGAGCATGCGACGATCAAAGAGGGTGAAGAGATCGGATGTGGGATCCTTTGCGCTCCGTGAGGTGAAGGGAGGATGGTTTCAGATGCTCACCATGATGGAAAGGGAAGTGCGTGCTATGGGTTTTGGTCAGGCCTGTGCGTAGTGTGGAGAGAGGTCGTGGTGGGTGTTGGGTGAGAATGGATGGAGATGGTATGGGCCAAGGTCAAGTGGGTGAGTTGCAAGTAACAGTGAGCTGTAAGTGGAGCTAGAGTGGAGTAGGGTGGGATGGGGTGGAGCAGTCCAGCATTGGTCATCCTTGGGAAATGGATCCGAATCAGGAATACTCTTCTTGATGGGTTTCCTGCTCACATCTCGCCAACGACGCACACGCACACACACACACACACACACACACACACACACACACACACACACACACACACACACACACACACATACACACACACACACACACCCTCATTCCCTCATCCTAGGCTGTGTGGACCATGTTGAGTCGATGCTGCGACTACTTCCGACTGCATCATCGACCCAGGGCTTTGTGATCCGCCCACCGACGCATTCAGACTTGGAAGACGATCTTCGCTTGATACCCTCCTGCTTGTGTGAGACAGTGAATCCATTGCGACGGGAAGAGAGAGAAGAAGGAGAGGTAGAAGGAGAGGAAGATGAAGACCAGGTGAAGAGAGAGAGAGGGATCCTTCGAGCAGAGTCGGTACCGTATGTGGAAGGATTCGGATCGGGATGGCCCCCGATGCGTGGTCATTGCGTGGAAGGGGATCGAAGGGGCTCGAGCTTCGTTACGGCTGGATGAAGGGATCCTCGATCTCATCCCAACATGATTTCGCCCACTCGCTCATGCTGACCACTGGCAACCTTTGACTGCGACTGCACGAGGAGCGAGGCGAAGCGTGATACTGGGAGAGGGAAGCTTGGGATGAAGAATGGGTGGAACTGGCCAAGAGCGAGAATCATGAATGGTCAAGTCACGAGTTGGGGAGTGGTAGGGGAGTGCGATCGAGCCTTGTACTGCATCTACGCAGTTGCCGCTCACACACTGCCACCACACTCAGTTGGATCGAGTTGGGAGTGTGATCCCAGAGTTGCAGAGTGACGCCTGCGACTGCCCCGCGTGCTCTTCACCCGGCTCCAACACGCAAGCTCCCAACTTGGACTTGACCACCAATCCCAAGGTGAGGCGAGCATGGCAAGAGAGAGTCAGTCACGCTTAGAAAGGCGAATGCGATCGGGAGGGAGGGGAAAAGCCAGCTCCCCAGGAGTGGTTGGATTCGCCTGGTGGAACTCACAAACTTGAGGCGCACTCGAACACTGCCTGCATGTGTGTGCACTCGATCAATCCCGATTCGAAATCACACAGCGGTCGAAGAACGAGTGCGAGTCTCGAGTCTGGTCTCTCTCTGCCTCTGCGTCTCGCGCTTTTCTTCTTGTTGCGGCATACAGGCCCCTCCCCACCCCCCTCAACCTCGTGTGAGCGCCCGCGTCAAGGGAGAGAGACCAACGAAGCCAACCCAACGTGAATCTGAATAAAGCATCCAAAGTAGACGCCTACGTGTCAGCACAGGTAGAGAGGGCAAGCAGTGAGGTTCACGGAGGGGCAGCAGCGAGGGGGTTGTGTGTCGGAGGAATCGATTGGGTGCGTGAGAGACGGGGTGTATGCGTGCGTGTGTCTGTGTGTGTGTGTCTGACTGTCGGTCTCCGTCTCCTTCTTCGGTGGGCCAACAAGCTCAAGGCTGATCGGCCACTCGAATCTCTCTCCCCTTCTCCCTTCCCCCTTCCCTCTCTCGCTCTTACTACCTTCTCTCCCTCCTCCTTCCCCGTCACCTTCGTCCCCCTCCTTTATCTCACACTGACACCCTCTACGCTGCCTGCCCTCGTCCCCCCTTCCTCATCACCCACATCCCAAAGCCATGGCCCAAACCACCAACGGGGCATCCACCACCCCCAAGGCATCCAACGGCACCAACGCCGTCTCCAGACCACCGCCCAACCCGGACGCTGTCGAGATCGTCAAGCTCGCGGGAGGAAAGCCCGACCAGGCAGACAACACCGCAAAGCTCGACCAGATCTCCAAGGACATTGAAAAGACCCAGAAGGAAGTCGTAAGTCACACGCCGACATCGCCCGATCTCTTCTTCCCACACATCTTTCTCATCACCTCGTCACCTCTCCCTCCCTTCCTCTGCTCCTCTGCTCCTCCTCTCCCTCTCCTTCACAGAACGCGGTCAGGGCACTCCTCTCCGGAGCCGGGCCTTCCAAGGACTCGCCAGCCGGTATCCGTCGGGCAGAGCTCAGGGCGGAGCTCGACGAACTACGCAACAAGCAAGCAGGCAACAAAGGCGCTAGAGGAAAGGTCCTCGACGACCTCAAGGCTCTTCAGGATGGCATCAGCAAAAAGGTAGGCTCTCTCCCCCCCTTCCTCGGCTCTTCGGAGGCAGGTTCGAAAGCCCCAAGGGCAGCTCGCTCCTCATCTCGTTCTGCAAAGCAAATCTCACCATCTCCAACTACGTTTGCTGCATCAATCCCTTCTCCCTTTCTCTCCGCCCCCCTCACCCCACCTTGGTGCGCACCCCTTGCCTCTTTCACCCCTTTGACTCCTTCGCCGACCTTTTCTTTTTTTGCCTCCTCCGAACGTAGATCAAGGACCTCCAGGCTGCCAAGGCCAAGGCTCCGTACAAGTCTGTGGAGGATGTCGATGCCAGGATCTCTCGACTCGAGGCCCAGGTCGAGTCGGGCAGCATGAAGCTCGTCGAGGAGAAGAAGGCGCTCTCCGAGATCTCGCAGCTCAAGAAGGGCCGAAGGAACGTCGAGGCACTCTCCTCGCTCCAGGCCTCGATCGACGCCGACAAGGCCGAGGCTGACAAGCTTCGGGCGACGCTCGACGACCCAGAGAGCAAGGCGCTGAGCAAGAGGTTTGACGAGATCCGCTCCGAGCTGGACGAGATCCAGAAGGAGCAGGAGAAGGCCATGGGCAGCAGGTCCAAGCTCTTGGACCAGAGGACCTCGCTCTCGACAAAGCTGGACGAGCTCTACCAGCTCAGGAGGGACAGGCAGGCGGCGTTCAGGGCCGAGAACGACAAGTACTACGCCAAGGTCAACGCCGAGAGGGAGAAGAGGCTGGAGAAGCAGAGGGAGGAGCGCCAGGCGGCGGAGGACGCCAAGAGGAGGGAGCACGAGCAGCAGCTCAGGGAGGACGCCGCGCTCCCCGCCTTCGCCAAGGAGATCGAGGACTGCGACGTCCTGATCAACTACTTCAGCGGCAAGGCGGGGGGCAAGTCGACCGGCTCCGAGCCTGAGCCTGCCACCGCGACGGCGACCAAGACGTTCGGAGGGAAGACGCTCGAGATCCGAAAGGTCGAGGACGAGCCCAAGGGAACCATCGTGGTCAAGAAGGGTCAGGAGGACGAGTCGGACGCCTACTTTGTGGGCAAGGGCGGTAAGAGCAAGGGCGGAAAGAGCAAGAAGAGCAACAAGAGGGGAACGCCACTCAGTCTGGTCGACGACAACAACGAGGAGGCGACGACGACCACGGCAGCTTCCGCGGCGAACGAAAAGCTCAACGTCCCCCTCGGCACGCTCTCGGCGCTCCTCTCGCTCTCCATCCCGCCACCAACCAAGGCGAGCGACGTGCCGAGGGTGATCGACAACCTCAAGCTCAAGAGGGAGTACTTTGTCTCGAACCAGGAGAGGGTGACCAGGGAGAACATCGAAAAGGTCGAGAGGATGCTCTCCAAGAGTTCGATCCAGTCCAACCCCGACGAGCCCGAACCGAAGGCCGAGAACGGCGTCGAGGCTTGAGAGAGGGAGAGAGAGAGAGAGAGCCATGGACCCTGTTCACCCCCTGAAAACCCCTTCCACACTCACGCACACACACCCCATCCCGAGTCCTCCCTCCCTCATCCCCTTCTGTCAAAGGCTGATGAAGAGCCAAAAAAAAAAAAAAAAAAAAACTGAACGCGAGCTTTCGAATGTGAAATTCCATTAAAAGGAAAAAAAAGTGAGAATCCCCACACACACACACCTCCTCTGCTCTCCGCGTCCGCTCGGAGGAGAGGTTGTTGAAACTCTCCCGTCCCTCAATTCCTTCTGAAGATGTACAGATCTGTTCGATGGGGAAGAAGGGGAGAGAGAGAGAGAGAGTCAGGCGAGGGTTTTTTTTTTTCCCTCGTCACTCGCTCTGGAGAAAGGGTTGGGGGGGAAGAAAAGTTGGGCTCACCGGTCTTGTAAGGCTGGAGGGTTTGCCAAAGGGGGGAAAGGAAAGGGGGGGATCAGCACTGGAAAGGGGCAGGATCCCCGCCAACCACCTTTGCCGAACTCACATACTCCCAAACCCCTTTGGACTGGTCGATCCAGACCCTTCCCAATTCTCGATCGGTTGCCTTGCGGAAGAGGTCGTCGATCTCTCTCCCTAGGGATTGCCTCTGTTCCTCTTTTAGTGTCGAGATGTAGGATTTGGAAAAGACTCTTTCTGTTGGGAGGGGGTTGGGGGAAAGTTGGTGAGGAACGACCGACTTTGCCTCTGGTCCCGAAACCACTGAGGGAGGAAGCGAAAGGCTGCCGACTCCTTCTCTCTCACCTTTTACGGACTCCAGGTTGGTGGGTAACCTTCTGGAGATGTGCAAGGGGGTTTCGGGTTTGAAGTGAGACTTGAACGAATCCGTCTCGTAGAGGACCTTCCATTTCCCGTGTCGGTCTTGAGGGGGGGAAGCCGTGCGGAGAGAATGGGGGTTTCGAGTCGGGTGGGTGAGAGTGGGGGTGGTGAGAAAAGATGGGGCGGGAGAGAGAGAGAGAGACCCTGCTCAAGACCCGGAGAGACGGAGACGAGGTGGTAGAGACTCACATTGAGGTGCACCGTCCTCGTACCTTTCGTAGAGGTCCCTCAACCTAGCTACCCAAGGGGCTTGATGAATTCGGGGGGTTTTTTTTTTTTTTTTGGTTCCGCAGGGGAGAGAAAGGGGAGGAGGAAGGTTCGTCAGAAATCCACCAAGGAGCGTTAAAATAAATGGATGATAAAATCTGCTATCGTGTGTGAGAGAGAGATAGAGAGGGAGGGAGGGAGTGACCAGACACATTTTCCTCACCTGTTTCCCTATCCTCCAGATTCCATAGGAGCGCTAGAATCCCACCGGATCTCAGAGCTTTGGCAGCTTGTCCTATGGCTGCTTCGAAATCCGAGCACCAGTGGAAGGCCTGGTGGATGGGAAGAGGGGGGGGGGGGGAAGACGCGGCAGAATGCCCCCATCCGAAATCGACGAAGTACGAAAACGTATGAGGTCCAGCAAGGAACAAGTCCGGAGCGATCCCGCTCTGAAGGGTGGGGGGCCAAAAAGAAAGACAAAAAGAAAAAAAAAAAAAAAAAAAAAAGGTTGGGACGAGCCCGACCCCTTTCCTCTCCACTCACCTGAGCGATGACGACGGCGTCATTGTCGGTTCCAGCATCAAAGTTTTCGAAACCTCCGTCCTCGACCGTGACTTCGGCGTTGGGGCTCAGGAGGCCCTTGACCTTCATGGCTCCCGCCAGGCCAGTCTCCTCGTCGGCGATCGATCTCTGGAAGTAGGACCTCATCCCCGTCGAGGGTTCTATCGCCCTCAGGTAAGTCAGACCGGGGGGAGGCGATCCGTCGTGAAGCGGGGACGAAGAAGCGGAGAGGAGCATCCTGGTGCAGATCCCCGTCCCTGCCCCGAGCTCGACGATCCGCAGAGGAGAGCCCGTACTGGACGTGGCTGCCTTGAGGATGCTCGAGATGGCCTCGAAGGGATCTGGTCGGGAGGAGCCGAAGGGACGATGATGTTGGAATTTGAGCGAAAAATAATAATAATTGAAAGAAGGGAAGGGAAGGTGCGAGTGCATCCAGAATAGAAAGGGAGGGACAGTCCCCCCCTCGGGGCGGGCAAGTCAGTCTATCCTTTTCCTTGCCAAACTTTTTCTCCCAGGAAAGGGTGGAAGAGGGTAGGGAGAAGAAGAGCTCCGATCCGATCCTCACAAGCAGGTCTGGCACGATCGTAGAGGCCGCTGCCACCGCTGGAATCAAAGCCTGTCCTGGCTATGCTGTGCATCTTGGTGGGAGGAACGGAAGCGGGAGAATCGGAGGCCGAAGAGATCCTCCTCGAGACGAATCCGATCCGAGGCTTGTTGCCAGCCAAGTTGGATCCGATCAGGCTGGGTGAGAATTGGATCGTCTTGGGAGACATCCTTCGAGGGGATGGGCGGGGAGGGGGGGGGGGGGGGGGGGGTCGTTTGGCAGAGCGGGTCCTCGTTTCCAACGTCGAGACCCACCCAGTATAGGTTTCGAGGGGGGGTCAGAGTCTGCCTGTCTGTGGTACGGCACCTATCTTATCTATCCCTGCCGGAAAAGTTTGCACTGTCGTGTGGGTGCGGACGAAGAATTCAGAACAAGGTAGAGAGGGAGTTGTGGAAGGGATGTGGAGGTGACGAGGTACATGAACAGTGAGTGGCCTTTGACAAAGAGCAGAACCAGAGTGGAGGAGCGTTGGACGATGGTGAAGGGAGGAGAATGGTTCACGGAGGGAAGGGGGAGAAGGAGAGAGGGAGAGAGGGGGAGAGGGGGAGAGAGAGAGAGGGATGGTGAGAAAGAGAGGAGGGGAGCGTGGGGGAGGGCCAGGGAAGGGTAGTGAAAGGATGATACAGGCTTTGCCCAAAAGGCTCAAGCTAGTGGAGCGGACTTCTTCGGGTCTGACCGTAAGTGGTGGGGTAAGAAAGAGGGAACCAGCAATCAGTGCGGTGTGGTTTGGGTGCGGTGCCGGATGTGGTGTTGGCGAATGGGACATGATCACCTGACTCGTTCGGCAGAAGCTCCCGCTAGTTGCCATGCTCTCCACCCTGCGTCGTCTCATGCCTCGCCGAGATAAGATGTTCTCCTTCATCATCATCACACGCTACCTCTTCGCGATCGGGCAAGATCCTTTGATGATCGAGGGGCTCAGCCCTCGTCATGCAGGGGATCAAGGGATAACAATCAGAAAAAGGGGACAGAAAAAGGATGAAAGGAGGAAGGAAGGAATGGCAAGGGAGGAGGAAAGGAAGGGAGGAAGAGGGGTCGCTCCCTACCTTCCCACCTCGGTCACACTTTCTTTTCGACCGTTCCCTAACGCCCTCCGCCGCCCACCCGTTGGCAAAGGAGAGTGAAGAGCGGTGGTGAGGAAAGTCGTGAGTTGGTCCAAGTCGGAGGCAGGGCAGTGGGCGCACCCGCGCGAGACCTGGGTCCGCCATCCCCGATCGAGGCTCCTGAGAAAGCAAACAAACATGTTCGAACCTTTTTCTTTGATCCGCCGAGTAGAGAATCAAGCTGGGCCTGGATTGGGATCGGATCCGATGCCAACCTCCACAATCCATCATCCCCATCACCGTCGTAAGGGAGACAGGTGAGAGGAGGAGGGAAAAGAAAAAGAAAGAGAAAGAGAAAGGATCCAGAAAAGTGGATGACGATGAAAGCAGGCCCAGCAAGTTGGACACATGGACAATCACGAAGCTTGAACCTCTTCGAATCCCTGCCACAGCACTCACTCTTGAGCGTGCGAAGATGGTTTGGTGAGGGTTCGGTTTCTTGCTTTCAAACGAGGAGGGTGACACAGTGCATACATGCACGCGAAAAGGAGGGGGAGAGAGGGAGGATGGATCTGGGTGGAGGGCCAGGAGGGAAGAAGAATCCCGAGAGGTACGGTACAGTAGGATGGGGATGGGAGACGGAAGGCAGGCAAGGATCGGCGGGGTTCTGGTGTGAGTAGTGACGGATGGAGGATGACGATGGGGGAGAGAGAGCGGTGGCACACTCAAGCTCACTCTGCCAACTCTTTTCGAAGGAATCCAGACGCTTGACCGCCGACGACGACCCAAGTGAGTCTGGGCGGTGATGACCGACGTGGTTGTGGCGCACTGGAGAGGAGGACGACGAGTGTTGAACTCCCTCCCCTCTCTAGCTCGTCACCCATCCCAAAGGCATCCCGTAATAAGAAGGGTAGCAGTGGAGTGGCAGCAATCGAGATCACCCCGATCCAAGCCAAGAGTAAAAGTAAAAGGATCAAAGTAAAATATCCAGACGCGCGCACGCGCCCGCCCTCCTCGCGTCCCAACCCAACTTGGCTCTGACTCAGGAGGAAGAGAGGAGGGGAGAGGAGACAGAGTGGGTGAGGGAGGGAGATGGTTCAGAGAGAGGGGGAGGGAGGGAGAGCAGTCATAAGTTTGTGTGTGTGTGTGTGTTGGAGAGAGGGGGAGAGAGAGGGAGGGAGGGAGGGAGGGAGGGAAGCAGAGAAGGCCCAGGTTATCTCTCTCTAATCTCTTGCTTGACCCCTCCCTGGGTCTCACCCTGTCTCTTGTCTCCCTGTCTCTCTGTCTCCCTGTCTCTGTCTCCCTTGGCCCCCCCCCCCCCCCCCCCCCCCCCCAACCTTCTTTGAATCCTCATCCCCATATCCC
>KZ820350.1:0-13465 GCA_003144235.1 Violaceomyces palustris
CCCCTTTGGATCACTGGCGTGAGGTGGACCATCGACTCCAAGTCTTGTGATGAACGTATTCATGCTGCCATGTTATCGCGAGAACAATTTCCCCCTCACTCGCCTGCGCAACCCCCCCTCCCTCAAACCTGCTGTCAATCACATTCCCTCTCCTACCCTGCCCACTGAATCCCTCTCCCCGCAAGGCTCTTCTTCTCCTTCTTACTTCCCCCTCGTGGTCACGCTGCTCGTCGATTGGGCCTAGCCTCGCTCAACCATAAATAAACCCTCTTTCTTCCTCCAACATCCACCAAGCTTCGCACCCAATCATTCTCTTCCCCCCTTCGTTCCGCCCTCCTCTATCCGAACCCCCACCCCCTCGCCCCTTCCTCCTACCCACTGCGTGGCTCTTCCGCTTTGCCAGCTCATTTCATCCACTCATCCTTGAGGCGAACCCTTGGCGACCAGTGCACCCAAAACCGAGAGAGGCACAGAGACGCATCAGGTGCCCAACATCCTTTCCCCCATTCGAATCACGGGCGATGTCGAATCCAACAGAGGTTAGTAAGATGGAGAGTGTATACGGTCACTGTTGGTTGGTGGGTTTCGGGGGGCCACGGATCTTGCTCGTTCAGAGTCCGCCTGCTCCTTTCCTTTTTTTTTTTCCCAAGTGCGGAACTGTAAATGGTATGACAAGAGTTGGACGCGTGAAACCCTTAGATTCAGATTTCTTAAAGATGGAAAAAAAACCATCCCTGATCGAAACTCGGAAAGAAAGTCAGATGTGGATGCTCCCCACCCCCATTTATCTGCCCATCCGCCCATCCAACCTCTCTCTTCCTGCCTTGGCGTATTCTAGTTTAGCGATGCTAAGGTAGAATGACCCCAGGTTGAAAACTAGCGAGGGAAGGAGGGGGAGCCAAGTGACTTTCCCCTGTGGCTGCTTGGGTTTAGCTAGCTAGTTGGCTACCAGTTGAACTTTCCTTTTCTTTATCTTTCATTCATTTTATTTTATTTTTCATGCTTCCTTTCTTCCTTTCCTTTTCTCATTTTTTTTCGCACTAAAAAGGATAGACCAAGACTCACCAACGAATATCCCCGTCCCTCTTTTCTCTCCACCCCCCCCCCTCCCTCCCCCCTTTCAACTCAACCCACCATCTCGCACCCCCAATTAGCTACCACAGACCATGTATAACCAGGAGGGTGGCAAAGTCGTCAGCGACAACAGCGCTCCAACCTCGGAGCAGCCGCACGATGAGAAGCCGGGTTACGAGACCTCGGACAGGGACATCGAGAGCGCTGGTGGCAAACCCGCTGAGGAGGCAAAGGTGCCAGGCGGCAATGATGTTCAGCCAACCAGGATCTCAGCTGCCATCTCGAGCATTTTCAAGCACAAGGCCGTCATTATCGCTAGGGACATGTTCTTGATCGGTCTCATTCTTGGTTGGTGGTTGCCTGGCATTATCAGGGAGGAGACCAGACATCGATGGGTCATCACTACCATCTGGTCGTGGTTCTTCATCCTCCTTATCCTCTTCCACAACAATAGGTACCTCCCGAAGAGGCCGTTCGCTTTGGCCATCGGTGCCGCTTGGACGACTTGCCTGGGAAAGCCTTGGTCCAGGGTTCCACACTACGGAAGGCTCGCCATCGGTTGGCTTTGCCTGCTAGCCCTTTACTTCGGTTCGGCTTTCGGTATCAAGGAAGTGCCCGAGTCCAAGTACGCCGACAGGGCCAGGTCTTTGTTTGGCCTTTTCGTCATCAACTGCATCTTTTTCGTCATCTCCCAAAACCACCGCGCTATCAAGCTTCAGCCAGTCATCACTGGTCTGGGTCTCCAGATGATCATCGGCCTCTTGGTTTTCAAGACGGGCGCCTTCTACGAGGTTGCAAAGTGGCTTGCCTTCGCCGCCGCCGACCTTTTGCGCCAAGGTCAGACCGGTGGTGCCACCTTCTTCTGGGGAGAGCTCGTCGACGGTAAGACGATTGACGGAGTCACCATCCTCACGGGACACTACTTCTTCATCTCGACCCTGTCTTCGATCATCTTCTTCGTTGCCTTCGTCGTCCTCCTCAGCTACCTCGGCATCATGACCTGGTTCATCCAGAAGTTCGCCTGGTTCTTCTTCAAGTTGATGGGCATCTCTGGTGCCGAGGCCGTCGTCGCCGCCGCTTCGCCTTTCATCGGACAGGGTGAGAACGCGGTGCTCGTGCAGTCCTTCCTCGACCTGATGACCAACTCGGAGATCTTCCAGGTCCTCGTCTCCGGTTTCGCCACCATCGCTGGTTCCGTCTTCCTGGCCTACGTCCAGATGGGTGTCGAGCCAACCCACCTCATCACCGCCGCCGTCATGTCCATTCCAGCTTCGATCGCTGCCGCCAAGATGGTCTGCCCAGAGACTGACGTCCCGGTCACCTCAGGCTCCATCAATATCAAGCTCGAGACCAAGGGAGACGCCGTCGACCCACTTCACGCTTTCGCCAACGGAGCCTGGTTGGGTGTCAAGGTCGCTGCCCTCATCTTCTGCAATGTGCTCTGCATCGTCTCGCTCCTCTACACTGTCAACGGTCTCCTGACCTACATCGGCAACTTCTGGACCATCAACAACCTGACCTTGCAGCTCATCATTGGCTACATCCTCTACCCGCTCTGCTGGTGCATGGGTGTCCCAACCGGCGAGATCCTCCGCGTCTCCCAGCTCCTTGCGACCAAGATCATCGCCAACGAGTTCGTCGCCTACGCTGACCTCGAAGTCATCAAGAACAGCACCGACCCACTCAGCGCTCGATCCGTCCTCATCTCCAACTTCATGCTGGCTGGGTTCGGTAACATCGGATCCCTCGGTATCAACATCGGTGTGCTCTCCGCCTTGGCTCCATCCAGGGGTGGCGCCATCGCTCGTCTGGCTCCTCTTTCCCTCCTTACGGGTATCCTCGTCACCTGCTCTTCCGCCTGCGTTGCCGGTGTTCTCGGCACCAGGTAGATGGATTCTTTCCCGGTTGTGTGCCATGGGAACAGAAAGTTTTCATGTTTATTTTTTATCTTGTTCAGCAGCAGGGCGATACCATGATGTGATTCAACATCAGAGGGAATAGGAGTGGTCTAGACCATGGCAGACGAACATCTTCCCCAACCCAACCCAACCCCAAAAATGAAGAGAGAGGGAGAAAGAATCAAAGCGTCAAGAAGACGAGGAAGAGCAACGAAAGTCATACTTAGCTTGGAATCTTTTCAGCTATTGGTTTTTTCTTTTATCCTTTCTGGTCTTTTTTTTTTCCTTTCTTTCCTTCTCCGAATATACCTCCACGATGGAGGGTGAAATAGAAACGGGACACGACAACGCCATCTACGACTTATCTCCGAAAGGAAAAAAGAACCCAACCCTCAACCCTTCCGCTGATCCCAGGGCAACCAACCTTCCTCGTCGCGACGATTACTACTTCTTCACCCTTTGAGGGCCATTCCTTTTGAAACTAACCACCCCTCAACACATTTTTTCCCTGATATCTCCCGTTCCACCTTTTAACCTGCTTTCACACCTTTTTTCTTTCCTCTTTCTTTTTTTTATATTTCTTGTTCAATTCTTCTTGTACGATGAGATAATACGCAAACACACTCATGCACTTTTGGGTCGAAACAGGAAATTAAAGATAAACTATTTCTCTACATCCCTCATCGCCTTTGTGCAGTCGTCCGCCTGGGAAATTTCGCGAACTAAACTTGGACACGGATGTAGATGCTCAACCATGGGATAATTTTTTTTCCTTAGGACCTCTTCCCCCCTCCCCACCACTGAAGGGATACTGAACGCCTTCCCTCCCTGCTGTACTCCTCCTTTCCCTTCAAGACTTCCAACACCTAACCTCGACTCGAAAGGACGATGCGGCAGCTCTTCAAGAACGAGGTCAGTTTGCTCCTACCTCTTGCCCATCTCGACCTTTGATTCTCGATCGCCTCCTTTTGACTTGCCTTCCCTCGGTCGTCTCCGAACGACGAAGAAGGACGGGTCGGTGGATCTCTGAACTTGGAGGCTTTGATGTCGTCGATCCTCTCCACCAAGGTCTTACCCTTCTCCCCTCCATCCCTTCGTAAGTTGCCCTTATGGACAACCTGACTTGCTCTTGCGGATCTCCCTCTGGTTCCACCACCTTCACCGTGGATGAGGGGATCATCGCAAGCCGAAAATGAAGTCGGAGGTTGACAATCCAGGAATCGCTCGAAGCCGTCCTTATGAGGGTAGGAAGATCTGAAAAACCCTCGCGTCGAAAAGTTGGAAGGGAGAGGATCTCGCTTTCGTTCCCTTTCTTGTCTTGTGGTGAACCTTTGCAGGGGATCGAGGTCTTCTGTCGTCATCTTGGTCGTCGTCGTCGTCATTGAAGTCGTGGTTGGGGAAGAGGTTGTGGGTGGGGAGACTCTGATGATCGGTGGAGGGATTGAACTTTTCCATTCCTCCTCCTCCTCCTCCTCCTCCTCCTCCTCCTCTCCATCTAGTAAGCTCTTGGTCCGCTTGGATGGAGGTGACCAAGGTCTTCTCCCATCGATGGGTTCGCTCAACCCGAGGAGTAGGACGATCAGGATTTTCTCAAAGCTCAACTCCTCGAACTCTGGCAATTCGGGAAGGACGTAGCTTCTTTTCGATACGAACTCGTGATCCTTGGAGACGGTTCCTTTCTCCGACTTCCTCGTCGGGTAGAGATCCTGTCCACGTCGTTGGAAGAGACTCTTGCTTGAAGCGTTTGCCAGTCTGCCTTCATGATGGGAGACCTTGGTTCCTCCTCGTTCCTCTTCTACCGATCTCAACCTTGGATCGGTGGACATGTCCGTGTTCCTTTCATCCAGCATCATGTTCTTGAGCTTTGCATCCACCAACACCGATCCCTCCTTCGCCCTTCTCCTCTCCCTCTTCGACACAGTTCCATTCCCATGGAGAGCCGTCATCTTGGTTTCCTCACCTTCGAGGTATCGAGCATCCTTCCACCAAAACCGCGGCGAAAGGCTAAGCGAGTCCACTTCCAGCTGCGGATCAGGAAAGGAACCCTCCATTGGGGAAAGACCAGGGTTCTGGCCAACAGGAACAGCAAAGGTTCGAAGTAGAAGATGAGCCACAAAGTTGATGGTAGATGGAATGGGGGAAGAAGAAAGAAGAGAAAACAAAGAAGAGGGGGGTGGTAAGAATAAGAAGGGACCTGGCCCAACCTTGACATCCCATTCTCCATCAGCATCCTCCTCATCATCAAGGATGTGATGAGTTGGATAAGATGAAGGAGAGTGGGACCCGAATTGAGGAGGGCACATGGACGTTTCTGGTTTTTTTTTTTTAAAAAAAATAGAAATTTAACGTATCTCCCCCATCCCTTTTCACTTTCAGTGTCCCTTTGCCTTGCCCGAACTTGCCGACCCGAAGCTACCGATCCGAGTCGGCATGAACTCTTTTTCTCAACCGCTTCCTCAAACTGCAGGCGAACGAGGAACGAGGGGGAAACGAAGAGGGAAGGCAAGGGACAGAAGGAAGTGATGAAAGTGAAATTGGAATGGTTCGACGAGATGAGATTGGGGGGGGGGGGGGGGGGGGGGGGGGGGGGGGGGGGGGGGGGGGGGGGGGGGGGGGATCCTTCGTTCGTTCGTACGTTCGTTCCAAGGTCTTTGAGCGATGACCTTGAGAGTCCACGTCCTCCCTGGTCAAACTATGTTCGTCCCAATTTTTTTAAAAAAAAAAATTAGTTTAATCTTCTTGCCTTCTCTCTGCTCGCAACTCCGGTTTCCTTGGTTGAAAACACTTTCACGGTTTCAGCTCGCGGATTGGCAAGAGGTCTCGTATTGGGTATTTTTCATTTCATTTTTTTTTTGCGAGGGGGTCATTGGCCGACCTTCTCTCCTTGTCCCTCACGAGTGACCTTTCTCATGGAAGATAAAATGAAGGACCGGAACGGGTCAGCACAAGAATGAACGCAGTGCATCCCCAAGAGGTTTCTCTCTTTCCCCTCTTCCCTCCCTCCCTCCCTCCCTCTCTCTCCCTTTCTCTCTCTTTAGAGTTGCTTATTCAAGGGGGAGGAGATGTGAAAGGCTCGCAAACGTGAGGTTGTTGCCTGATGTTACAGTGGAATTCAGAATGAATGCTGGTGACGGTGGGATTTCTTTGAGCGAGCGTAGAGGGGAGAGAGGTGATGCTAGCCTGCATTCTCTTGGTGACGACTAGTTTTCCGGAATCCGGCTAGGTAAAGGATCAAGGGCGGAAGTCTTAGTGCCAAGGTCCGGTGAGAGGCCTCGAGAAGCAGGCTTAGCGAGGAACATCTAGCATTCGAATCTCCGACTTACAAGACTGTGATCTCCTGTTGCTTAAAGTACCTCCTGTTCTCCTCGTCGATGAGGACGAGGTTGAGGTAGTACCTCGTGCTGAACTTTTTGTTGACGTCTCGGAAAGTTGGGGTCAGCTCAAATCCGCCCAGGAACAGTCGGATGGGTATTGTTTCGCCTTTCACGTCAGAAGGAATTGGAGATCGAAGGCAGAGATAGGGGGAAACGGGGGGATGGAGAGGAAGGGGAAATCAGAAAAGGCGGCTCAGGGACAGCTCGGATGGTTGCGATTATGCTCCCACCATGGGACCGCGCGTAAAGACGCACCTCGGACTGGGGCGCCGTCCATGATCTCGAACTTTGTTATCGTCTCCGACTCGTTGTACTGATTGGGCGCTGCTCCTGTCGTCTCTCTCCGGATGATGGACAGCTCCATGTGCTTGATCTTGATCCTCACCAGCAGGAAGTAGATCTTGCCGACGATGACGTCCTTGAGGTGGTACTTGGACTTGTTGTATTCGAACTCGATGTGCAAGCAGTCCTCGATACCGACCTCCATCTTGATCGCGTTGTTGGAATCTGGTGGCATCCTGTACGAGTGAACCCAGATGTCCTTTTCCTTTGTGACATCTGCCAGCCTCCTCGAGATCGTCACGCGGACGTAGTATCTGTCGGCAGTCGAGGCAACGTTGGAGGTGAGCCGCTTTGATCAGAATCGAAAACACCAAAGAAGGGAGAAGGGAATCCCCGACGTGGGCGCTCACCTCAATTTGACGTTGATACCATTGTAACTCTCGAACTGCTTCTCTACATTCTTGAATTCAAAGTCGAAACTCTGAGCCGCCCTCATCTCACCCGGTGAAGCTAGTTCTTGGACCAGTGAGAGGAACTCGTAGTGATTGCCTCGATCGTAGAAAAGTTCTGAGTCCCACAGCGGCAAAGATGCGAAACGGCGTGAGCTACGACTGCCTGGGCGATTGTGAGGGATCTAGGGGGATATCAGGCTCACCAATGCTTCCAACGAATTCGATCTTGATTCCATCATGCGCGAGCTTTTTCCCATCTCTGACCCTGACAGAGACCTGTGGATGGTTGGAAGAAGCGAAGAAGAGCGAGGGGCGGAAAGAGAGGTTTCGCACGATCAGTGGGGTCATTGAATGCTGGGCAGCTGAGATCCACACTCACAGTCCCCTTGACACTCTCTCCGTCAAAGAAGACGGGGCACTTTTCTCTGGATTGCTTGTCCATCTTGATCTCGACCTGCTTTCTCTGGTCCTCATTTTCCAGCCTTATGTCGACATCGACAGGTGAGGCGAAGGAGAAGAAGGATGCCATGGAGTGCTGGTTCAAGGAAAGGCGGCGATGAGGCGGCGAACGAGGCTGGACTGAATCAATGGAAGATTTGGAATGAGGGATGCAAGGCTGATCGGCTGGGTAGAGGGGGGGGGAAGTGGAGCAGGGGTGTTCAGGTGGATTGGACACTTTCTTTTCACTGTGTGCCCTTCGCTGTCGTTCGTTCTTCGTATCCGAGGATGGGATTGTTGATGGTTGATGGTGGTGGTGGCGTGGTGGCTGTTCTGGGCCCCCAATGTGAGCTTTCGAAGGCATGGTTGCTGCGCAGGGGCCACCTCACCAACTCTCCACTTTTCCTTTCGTTCCCTTTTTTTTTTCTTTTTTCTTCCCTTCCCTTCCTTCCGAATCTCTTCCTCTTCGCCTGATAAGTTCTCCATTCACGTCTGCTATTCACAGAGACGCCTACAACACCTTTTTCCGCACCAAAACCTCACTCTCCTTACTTCTTGTGTACAACGAGAGCGACTGGTCAAGACGCAGGAAAGCTCGAGCGGATCAGGGAGAGTGAGAGAGAGCCCAACAGTGATGAGGGCCTCGATAGCTTCAAACCTTCCACCCGAACTACTTCGACACATTATCGAACTCACCTTATCTGACTTCTACCAGTTTAGTCAGTACGAGTCCACACTGGAATTCTTCAACGAGGAGCACGAGAGGCAATCCAAACTTCCAAAACTCCTCACCGTCAACCGGCATTGGTACCAAGTCGTCTCGGACCTCCTCTACTCGAGGCCCATCCAGATACCGAGGTGCAAGACCCTGGTCAAGTTCCTGAACTCGATGTCGAGAGACCCTCGCAAGAAGGACTTGGTGAGACATCTCATCTTTGATGGAGAGCATATCTCGACGCAGGAGATCGATGTCATCCTGAGCACCCTCCCCAACCTGAGGGCTCTCGTTCTGTATCCTTGCATACATGGGACTGGAATCGTAGTGGATCAAGAGACGAAAGAGTTGAGACTCTCATACAACGCTTCCCTGCCTCCTTCACAGAGCCTCAGATGGCTCTGCTTCGACGTCTCCCCGGACGGCTTGGTCGATGACCCCCAAGGTCCCTCCAGCGTCAGGGAGAGCGATTTTGAACTCTTGGTGAATACCACCCACAGGCTGACGGATTTCTTGAAGGAGGGGAAGGTGACGGAGATGGTCACATCGTATTGGCCCTCGCTGGTTCGATTGGATCTAGAGGCACTGTGCGACTCTCCGAGTTTCAGGGCCCCGGCCTTGAGGACGATCACCAACTTCCTCTCCTCTCCGCACCTGGCCCCAGAGCTGAGGATCTTGGTTCTCAATCTAGACACCTCGGACGACTACGAGGACGAGCTCGACTCTGACGAGGATGAGGACGAGCCTGTCCTCCACCGCGCCAACCGCGAGGAGGACAGGAAGGAGATCCTTAACCTTTTGAGGAAGGCGAGCGACTGCTTCCCCAAATTGGAGTTTGTAGAGATCGCGATCGACAGGGAGATCCTCACCACTCGACCCGAGAACCTCGAGCCGATCGAGTTCGGGGGTCGGAAGAATTGGAACAGAAAGAGGGCCAAGAACAGGTGCCAGTTCGAGCTCCTGAGGAAAGGGATCAGGGAGCTCGACCTGAAGAGGGTCTCGGTCTCGCTCCAGCTTGACGGTGAGGAGGACATCATCAGCTGGATGCACCTTGCCGGATCGGACCGCTGGAGCGAAATGTCCTTCTCCAACGAGCTCTACGACTGGACGCCAAAGGCTCAGCACAAGATGCGCTCAGGTCAGTACACGATGGGCGAGTTGGCGCTCGCCGACAGCGACGGCTCGGACCCGATCCTGGAGCAGACTTACGATAGTAACGACGTCTGGGAGTTTGTCCAAAGGTTCAGGTCCAGGTGGCTGAGGAGTTGGAGGGGTGCCTTGGACGACTGATGCTCCAGAAAAGCGAGAATAGCGAAACTGAAAACGTGAATGAATTCAAACAGAGAAAAACGATTTTGTTCCTATTGATAGAATTATATTGATCAATCACACTGTGTAAAACAGTGACAAAAGCGCTCATGGTGTAGTGGTTTTGCATGCCACCTTCCCATCGCACACGGTGAAAGGTGGAGGTCAGGGGTTCGAACCCCCTTGGGCGCAGATTTCTTTTTACTTCCTTCCTGGAAGCTCATCATTTTTTCTCCTTCTTCGTCTGAGCTTCTTCGATGTCGGGCTCCATCACAGGAAGAGAAGTGATGAACTTGAAGGCACGGTTTGATGATTGCGATTCGCCCGTCGATCTGAAACGACTTGTTGGCTCAGCGTGCATGGCCTGTGCGCTGAATCATCCCCCCACTTTCTCTCTCTCTCTCTCTCTCTCTCTCTCTCTCTCTCTCTCTCTCACAAGACCCCCGGTTCGCATGGAGGAACTGGATTGGACAGGATGACGGTGGTAAGAGTCGAAGGGAATGAGCTGCTTGACGTGTGATCTCGCCAACTTGTCGTGTGTGCTTGTGATGCGCGCGCTGAGAGGAATGGGAGGCATGTTCTTGTTGGACCGCTCTGATCCTTTGGCGGTGTGTGCAAAGGAAAAGAAGGAAGGCGCAAGAGAATCGTAGGTTGCGGCCGAGTGCGTCTTCATGCATTCGAAGAGCATCGATCGGGCAACTCAGTGCAGGGCAGCAACGAAGGGGGATCCGATACGATCACTATGCGTAAGAAGGGTCCCAGTAGATGGAGAGGGGATCACACGCAGTTAGTGAGGTGTATGATTACGATCCAGTCACAAGCAGATAAAAGATCCAAGAGACTTGCAGACAAAGGTCCAGAGTCCAGACTAAAGACTCTGTGCAAAGGATTCATGATTCGAAGTGGAGAAAATAATCTACATCAAGCCTCTTAAGCTTTACCTGGTATCCAAGTCCTGTTTACCCGTTGGTGACTGTATATATGCAGCCATGAGCGTGAGGGCTACTGCAAGCAGGCTTTCAACGTAATAAGGCCGCTTCCGATCTGAACACACTAAAACCAGACCTAGAACAACAGCTTTGACCTCAGCTTGATCGTAAACCACCCAAAGTCATGAGTGTTATCCCAGTCTTGTTCACTACTTGTAATCCACTCGTACTGTACCCCAGCGGAAAGAAAAAGCAAGACGAATAAGAATGGTCAAACTCTCCAGCTGGTGTCACTCATTACTGTGAACGACTCGTATGTACTTTATTGTAAATCTGAATGGGTGGAGTGCACTCTATGACTGTACTCACCTCCCAAGTACGCACGATCACGATCGAGTGGATCCACTACTGCAGTGGGTGAGTAGTCACGTCGAGCCCTTTCCTCTCCCTCACTACATATCAGAATCGTGAACGTCCGGTATCTTTTGTAGAGTGTCGGCTTCTGCACACTACACATTCGCATTCTCATCGTAGATTGTACAGTCTGAGTCTCAAGTCTAACAATCGCTCAACCTCCCTCCAGAGGCTTCACACACACACCACACACACGCACCAACTCACCACCACCACCCCTCTCCGGCATCTCCAGCCAACCCCAGTCTCAACCTCCATATCGCATCACTCCTCTCTTGCACTCCCAACTCAAACAAGCGATCAACACCGTGTCGAGAAGGGGAGAGAGAGAGAGAGAGAGAGAGAAAGAGAGAGAGAGGGAGAGAGAAAGAGAGAGCGTACCCGTAGATTCCTTCGTTGGCAATCTCACCACACACACCTTCCTTCTTCTCCCCTCTCTACCCTGGAACGGATCCATCCGATTCTTCCCTCTACCGTCCCTCTCTCTCTCTCTCTATCATCTCTCTCTGCCCTCTCCATCTACCGTCTCTCTCCACCTTCGTCTGTTCCCAAGATTCGTTCCAACCTCGGCCTGTCCGATTCTTTCTTCTGGTCATCCATCTCCTCCTGATCTTCTTTTCCTTCCTCAGTCCACTCCCCGATTCCGCGCAAGCATTCATCCCGCATATGACAGATCCAAGTTCATCCTCGGCGGGAGCCGATATTGACGCCCTCGCTTCCAACCTCTCACTCAACCCTCCTCCTCTTTCCCAGCCCATCTCCCTCCCTTCCCATTCCTCGTCCCCATCCTCCCCACCTCGAAGATCCGTCCAACCACAGCAACCCGTTCGGAGTCCGCAACCGAATCGGTCCAGCCACCCTAACGCCGCTTCCGGAGGGCCCCAGCCAAGGCTCCCGCCATCACCTTCCCAAAGGGGGGCACCCCCCTCCTTGGCCTCTGCTGGCGGTCTAGGCGGACCGTCCATGGGAGTGCCTCACCAACCGCCGAGGGGTGGCGTCGCCAGCGCGAACGAGAGGGCCAGGCAGATGGCTTCCACCAGGCTGCCCCCCTCGCTCCAGGCCAAGCTCGCCGCCAACGCCAATCGATCCAGCTCGCAGAACGGCGGTATAGGCTCGCCCGGCGGTCCAAACATTCTCGGCCACGACCAGAGGATTGACAGCGCCAGCTTGCTCGGATCGGCGGCGGGCGCCATGGGCATGGGCATGGCCATGCCCGGCATCGGCGGAGGTTTACCTCCCATGGGAGGCCTGAGCGCAAGGAGAGGGGTCCCCTCCTTGGCAGGTGGAGGTGGTGGGCCCCAGGGCATGATGGCTCCAGGAGCTGGGCCGCCGATGGGAACCATGGGTGCGAGGAGGAACAGGCCAGGCCTCAGGCTCAGCGACATGGGTATCGGCGCCAACGAAGGCGGCTTGTCGTCAATGGCGGGTCCAGATGCTCCGCCCTCGGGAATGATGGGGGGCTCGGGAAGGAGGGCGGCACCTCCGGGCAGGTTGGCGCCTCCCGGTGCCCTACCCAACAGCTCCTCGTCCTCGGGGGGAGGATCGAGTGGAGGAGGTGCCATGGCCACCCCTTTCAGCAACTTTTCCAAGATCGTCGACCCCTCGGGGAGGCTCAACTTCAACGGCAAGGCCGTTCTCCACGCCTCTGGAGTCGAGTTCGAAAGCGGCACCTCGTTCAAGATCAACATGGAGGACCTCGAGCTGCTTGACGAGCTTGGGAAAGGTAACTACGGTACCGTCAGGAAGGTCAAGCATACAAGGACTAAGGTCGAGATGGCGATGAAGGTGAGGGTGCAAGATTGCTCGGCCTCTCCTCTCCTCTCCTGCCTCTCCTTTGCCGGCATTGGCGCTCACTGATTCTTTTGGCTCCTTGCTGCTGCTGCCTCTTTTGCTCACCTCATCCCTTCCCCCTCAGGAAATCCGATTGGAGCTGGACGAATCCAAGCTGAACGCGATCATCATGGAACTGGACATTCTCCACCGGGCAACCGCACCTCAAATCGTCGAATTCTACGGCGCCTTCTTCATCGAATCCTGCGTTTACTATTGCATGGAGTTTATGGACGCTGGCTCGTTGGACAAGCTCTACGGGGACCGAGGTTCGGTCCCCGAGGACGTCCTAGCCAGGATCACCGGCTCCATGGTCAGGGGGTTGAGCTTCTTGAAGGATGAGCTTCAGATCATGCACAGAGGTCAGTATTGGTCCTTGCCTTTGTCCACCATGCCCTTTCCCCCCCTCTCTCTGCATTGGATCTTCATTCTTATTTTTATTTTTCTGTACAATGTTCGCGTTTGGACTGACGATCCTCGCCCCCACTCCCCCTCTTCCCTCTTCTTCCTTTGACCACTTCAATGGGACTGGTGCAGACGTCAAGCCAACTAACGTCCTGGTGAATAGGAAGGGACAGGTCAAGCTCTGCGACTTTGGCGTGTCTGGCCAACTGGAAAAGAGCCTCGCCAAGACAAATATCGGTTGCCAGAGCTACATGGCAGTGAGCATCTGGTTTCAACTGCTCCCATTTTCTTTTTTTCATTCTCTTCATTCTTCCCCCCCCCCCCTCCCCCCCACTCTCCTTCCGAG
>KZ820351.1:0-13357 GCA_003144235.1 Violaceomyces palustris
CCCCCCCCACCCAGACAGACACCTGACCAATGTCAGACAGAGGCAACGATCAAGTTGGACCCCTACGGAAAGGAGAGGGATTGAGAGAGACGGAGGGTATTTAGGTGGGTCGGAGTTAAAGAATCGAAACCGACTCGACAACATCCGTCATTCCCTCAGTTCAACCCCCCCCCCCCTTTGATCGCCGTCAATTTCACCGCCGGAAGGCATTTCACATCGATCCCCTGTACGAATCTTGCAGACACGCTCTCTCCCTCTCTTTCAAGACTCACCACCGTCGGCGATGCAACCTTTCTTGACAGGACGACGACGTCCGACCTTGATCGATTCCAATGGTGGTGGGGGCGAGGGTCTTCAGAGACAGGGGCTAGGGAAGCCAACCCCCTCCCCAACCTCTTCAAAGGAGATCATGGTAGCTCCTCTTCCTAGCCTCTTCTTCCATCCACCTTCTCAACCTCTCGAACCTCCCAGCATCGAATCCCTCCGTCCCCTCCACATCACCCTCCAACACCTCACCCATCATCCTCCCAGACCACCTACCTTCCTTGCGACCTCTCTTCTCTCCCTCCCTCCCAGGGCTGGTCCACCCATCTTGTTGAGCTTGACCTACACCGCCTTCCCCCACTTGCAAGCTCGAATTCGTGACGAGCGAAGTGACGCTGTTGGAAAAGTTGCTGTTGCTCATGTTCAACGACAATTCCGAGGCCAGTTCCCTTGGGTTCAATCCTAGCAGTGTGGCTCTCTGAGTTCCCTCCTCGGTTGGACCTTGCTCACCATCACCGCCTCCAACCTCCAAAGAACCTCTCCCTATCCCCATCATCCCCTTCATCCTGCCCACCTCACCAACCGGGAAGGTTGGATCCATTGGCGTCGAGCCTGAATGATTCCCCAAAGGCAGGAGCGTGACTTGTTGGAGGTCCGATCCCTCCTCCTCTTGCACCTCCCAACTCTGATCCATGTTGAATCTCTCACGAGATGAATCAGCTTCGTCCAGACCATCGGATCCGTGGTGTTCCCTTTCATCAGAGTGACCCTTGCCGGTTGATCTACTCCGCGCCAAACCTCTCTCTCCTCCCTCTCCTGGGATGATTGACTCCGGACTCGTAGGAAAGATGGTGAATCGAGAGCTTCCGACTTGAAGAGGAGGTGGTGGAAGGGGATGAGGGGAGTGAGAAGGATGGTCAAAGTGATTCGGCGACCCATTCCGGCCTTGTCCCTCAAAGGCTTGGGAGGATCGATCAGCCTCTTGGCAGCGAATGGTGGATCGGCTGTGACAGCTCCTCTCCTGATCCTCGCTTTCCATCTCCCCACCTTTCTCTGCCACCTTCACCACCGCGTCTTCCCACCTGACTTTCTCTTCGCCTGCCGCGATCTCGACCCCGTCCTTCCCCCAGGCTCTGGATCCGAAACCGAAGGAGCTCGAGCTCGACACCTTGCCACCGTGTGCGACTCCAGCAGTCGAAGGTCTCCTCCTCATCTCAACCTCGAGACAGCCCTGATCTTGACCCTTGGAGACCTTCCGACGTCCACCCCCCTTGGGATCGAAACACAGCCTTTTCAAGTTATCCACCGCGTCATCCACTTCCACCTTCGAGCTGGTGATCCTCTTAGTATCCTCGAAACCTAGTCGAAGCTTGACCTCGGGATCCAACTTGCAAGACCTCTTCATGATCCATTGGGGATGTTCCATGCTCAAGCTCTTCCTAGGGCTCCTCCCTAGATGGAGGATCATCTCGAGGTCTTGATCCTCTTCCTCCTCCGCCTCTTCCCGCCACCCTTGACTCTTCCCTCGACCTTGCAAGCCCGACGATTCAAGAGCTCGCTGCTCGGATCGTTCTCCTTTCAGCAGCAACCTACTCTCATGACTGCTCAAAGAGTGGGATCGATTCAATATTCCTCCTCCTCCTCCGCCCTGGCCTTTCGAACTCGTAGCAGGATGATCGAGACTTGCCACTCCACTTCCATCCTTGTCCCCTCCCTCCCTTCCAGTATTCATGCAGTTGAACCCTCCCGTTCTCTCACCCCCCCTGAACCTCGCCATCATCGCGCCTTCCCCTAACCTGGACGATTGACGAGAAGTGTCAAGGTAGGGAGAGAAGGGACGAAGAGTCGAGGAGGAGGAGGAGGAGGAGGTTCCCAACAATCCAGCCAAACTTTCACCACCTCCCCTACCGTTTTGGAACCTGGCATCGTCCACCGATCTCGATCCAACAAACCTCCCTCTTCCCCCTTGACCTTTCGAACTCGAACTTTCTCGAGTGGCACCGACACCACCGCCTCCACCTCTCTCCCCTTTTCCTATCCCCGACTTGAAATCCGGTGATCCAAGTACAGGTTGACTTCTAGAGTTCTTGACGCTCCATGAACCGGGGCTAGATTCTCCCATACGTCCAATGGGTCCACTCAAGGACCCACCACCGTTGGGGGGATTCATCTTGGTCACCTTCTTTGAGGATCTCGGAAACTTGCTCTTCAACCAACTCGTCGCGGTGGAGGGAGAGGCTCCCCCACCACAACCATCGTAAGAAGGGTGATGATAAGGATGGGAAACCAGGCTTTCGATCATGGTCTCCAACTCCTTGTCCTTGGACCCGAACCTGTCCGAGCAGTGCAAGGTCGAAGTCGAGTTGAGCGTGCTGGTGGAACTTGCGAGCAAGTTCGTTTGATTCGAGAAAGCGGCTGCGGTGGAGGAGGAGGGGGAGGGGGAAGGGGAGGGGGAGGGAGAGGGGGTGAAAGGATCTTTACTGCTTCCCTGATTCGAGAGAATACGGGTCGGATCCGAACTCCACGAGGGGGAGGGTGGGCATACGGAAGGAGAAGGAGAGAGCCTGGGTTGACGACCGTGGTGATGATTCTGATCTCCAAATTTCCCTTCTCCCTCGCTTCCAACCTGGCCAAGATGGTGATGGTGATGAATGTTGTTGATGTTACCGCCGTGATGGGAGGCAGTCATCCTTTTCAACTTGGAGATCAGCGTACCGATCTTTACGGAAGGCGAAGAGGACGAGAAGGATGGTGAAGAAATCTCGACCCTGCCGCCCCGATCCTTCTCCAGTCTGGTTCGAAGGGGAGTGGAACAGGACGCCTGAAATGCACTGATTGTTTCCTCCTTGAACCTGTTTCTGGTTGACCCGGGAGGAGCCGCCTTGGTGGAGTTTCTTGTCGAAATCGATTCCGAGCTTTGCGGGGAATTGGGAGAAGGAGGTGGGGGTGCCTGTCTAGGATGGAGGAAATCCGACCTGGTGGATTGCACCGATGATCTCGACGGTGGTGATGCATCTTGGGATACTGCTGAGATCCTCTTACCATCTCCCTCCTTCCCCTTACCCTTCAGATCCAAAGCGAGTACTTCAACGTGATCGTTCGGATGAAAAACTTCCACGTACGTTTCGGTCCCTACCCACACCGATCGTCCTTGGAAGTCTTGCCCTTTTCCCCCCTCCTCCTCCTCCTCCTCCTTGCTTCCGTCGATCTCCGCCATCGAGTCGATTCCCATCAACCCCAAGCCTCTACTCGCCGCCTCGAACTTTTCGGCGAAACCGACAAGCGATGGGTCTAGGTCTTGGATGCAAGTGGGGTTTTGAATCCGGTATCGGACCCTCAACTGCTGCCTTTCGTCTTCCATTCCCCCCAGCAGAAAGCTGGAGGATGCCGAGGAAGACTTGAAGGGCGAGGTGGTGATCGACTCGCCCTCGGTCGCGACCTCTTCCTCCCTCCATGGTCGTTGCGTCGGTTCGGAGGGTGTCTGACCTTGGCTACCATTTCTTTCACAGATCGAGTCAGATTTTTCCCTCGCTTTCGCAAGTTGAGGGCTCAGTGGGCGGTTCGTCCATCCATGCATCACCACCTCTTCCTTCGCTTGCTGATTTCTGCCGTTGTCATCCTGTTGCGACTTTTCGATCGAGGAAGGTGAGCAGTAGGAGGAGGAGTCGGTCGTCCGACTCTGCCAGCTGTCCGTGCTCTTGATGAAGTTTGATGCCAGATTCTGGTCATTTTGATGAAGAGGAGGAGGAGGAGGAGGATGTTGAAAAGATTCTGAACGGAATGGAAGACTTGGTCCACCACCGACTCTTCCACCTTGGTTGACCGCCGCCAGTCTTTCAAGGGAAGAGGTGGTGCTTGACCAACAGCTCCTCATCCATTCCTGGCTTTGATCGTTCCCTGGATTAGGAGGGGTCTCAACTGCTTGAGGAGGAGGACGACCTCTAGCTTGCCAGACGCAGTTTCGCTCCTCCGAGAGGTCAATCTCCTCCGATTCCTTCACCTCGTGAGTAACCAATCCATCTCTCGGACGTGACTCGATTCGATCTCCTCGTTGATGATCATGATGCTGATAGTCACTTCCTCGACTCACTCTCCAGCTCTTGGCAAGGTTCCTCCCCAACTCAGGTCCGGTCTTGGCGGCACCTGAAATATCCCTGGCAAGCTCATCTCCGATGAGGGCCGAGAGAGCCAAAGTCGAGTCCGGAGTCGCTTCGCATGTGGTTTGCAAAGATGGATTCCTCTCTCCAACTCGTTGTGGTGGCGTCCGCGGCGAGGATGAAGGATGACCAAAGATGATGTTCGATTCGTGTGATAGACCAACTTGCAGGTCCTTCGTCGAAGGCCAATCTTTCGTCTCGACCTCGGTTCCTTCGTTGGAAGTGGTGATGGCTCTTCTCAACGGATTGAAGAGATCTCCGATTCGCTCCTGGGAAAGACTCGGATCTCTCAGATCCTTTCCAGGAGGGGGAGTCGAGTGCATAGGATGCTGATGTTGACCTTGAATGATCGGGCTCGTAAAGACGGAACGTTGGTCACTTTCCTCCTGTCTGTCTTCCCTCTTCTCCACCTCCTCCTCCTCCTCTTCCTCCTCCATGACGCAAGACAGCTGACCAACTTCATCCCTTTCCTCCTTCTGTAGCTGCTCCTGCTCCTGCTCAAAATTCACCTCCATCTGCAACATTTCTTGAGAGTTTTCATTCTCGACCTCGTCGATCTTGTCCAGAGCGAACGCTCTCATCCTCCAAGAGGAAGAGCGACTAAGGCTACAGTTGTACACGTCGTGAACTGGCGCCAGGTAGTTTTGTCCCCCTATCATCCCACCATAGCCTTGATACGATCATGAAGGGTCGAGGCGAAGGGGGAAATCCGCAGGGAAAATGGAATAAAAAAAGTGGAGCGAGAGGAGGAAGGATATCAGAACGTGACTGGGTACCGACTTCAACCTCCCTCCATCTCTCCCCTCTCTCGACCCACCTTCCCCATTCTCTTCCAGTTCGACGTAGACGGGATCCTTGCCTTGGTTCGCTAGGACGGGGTCCAAGTGAAATTCATCGTGGCAGAAGTTGGAGATCCAAGAATCGTCACCGATGGGCTCTTCTCGGTTTCCGTGATCCTCTGTCTCTCCACTGCTCAAAAGATGCTGCCGCTGCTGCAGTGATTCATCTCGGGATCTATCGACCCCCTCGGTCGATCCACTATTTTCTTGCCTCTCGACGACAGAATCGAGTTCGATCCTGCTCTGGTTGAGGGAAGGGTCGGCATAGAATTCGACCTTACCTTCTTGGACCGGCTTCTCCTCTGGTAGCCCGGTTTCACTTTCCTCCTCTTCGCCCGCGATCTTTCCTTCTCCCTTCCGCTCAGCCTCTACCAACCGCTGTTCTCCCCCACAGAGCTTTCTCTGTACCCTAATCAAAGCGTGCTTGGCTCGAGCCAGAGCTTGTTCGGCCGTGACGACGGCGCCCAAGGCGTTCGAGATGACTTCCGATACCCTTTCAGGGTTCGTCCAAGCTGGCGATCCCAACCCTTCCGGTGGACGACGATGGCAACAAAGACAACTCTCAGTCTCCAACGAAGAGTCGGGGGAGGGCTCGCTGGCTCCTGTGACTGGGACTTCGTGTTCGTTGCCGAGATTCTTCCGAGATGATCTTGGTTCTTGCTCTAGGAGGCACAAGGGAGAGACGGGTCGTCCTCGTCGGTGGTCGCTCCGCAGCCCTTGGTGGAGGCTGTCGGTGGGAATTTCCATTCTCCCCCCTTTTCCCACCACTCTGTTGAAAGTTCTTTCTTGATTTGGTCCTCTGGCTCTTCACCAACCCCCACCCCTTCCTCTCCCTCTTTGGCAGGAAACGTCTCTTGTTGAAAGGGATGAAGATGAAGTTGTCGGAGGAGGAAAGAGAGATGGTTGGATTCCAAGAGCCACCGTCAAGGTTTGTACGGCATCGAAGATCGAGGATAGGATTTTTATGTTAAGAGCGAGGGGATAGATGGGGGTAAGAAGGGTGGGGGACACCTTTTCAGAGGGTCGAGGTGAAGGCGGCTAGAGGGAATCGGAAAGGCTTTTCTCAAACTCAGCCCAAGAAAAGAGAAAAAAGAACCAACGCAAAAGAAATAGAATGTATGCAATAAAGGGAAGAGAGAGAGAGAGAGGGGCGGGGGCGAAAGGATCCACATCTCCCCCATCTGCGCAACCCACTGCGCCAGACCATTGGGAAGGCTGAAAAGGAAAGGGAAGGAGATGGGAAGCCACCGAGAGCGCCACGCAAAGATGAAGCCTAAACAAATTGGTGGGAAAAGGTGGCTGGACGGCTGGATGGGGGACATAGTTTAGGGTGCAAGGTGGTGGCAAGATTCGTCTAGGCCGATCGGCACGGGATCGTTTTCCCTTTCTCTTTCTTTCACTTGCCTTTCTTTTTCTTTCTTTCTTTCCTCCTTTCGGTCCTAAAGGGAGGGGGAGGGGGTGGACTTGGGAACAGAGAGAAAAGGGGGCAGAAAAGAGAGAAAGAGAGAGAGGGGGGGGGAAATATCCTAGGGATTTTAATAGAGCGGGAGATGGAAGCAATATATGAAGGTCGGATGGTGGCAAAGGAAAAGAAAGAAAGAAAAAGAGAGAGAGAGAGAGAGAGAGAGAGAACAAGAAGAACAAACAAGCACAGCCCGAAGGCCAAGTCGTCTTTTTTCACTTCTCCCCGGTATTTGAAAGACCTCTTTGGAGGAAGGCTGCCGCTAGCCTTGGGTCTCTGGGAGAGATTTCCTCATCGTTCAAAGGAAGCAGCGTGAGGGAGAGTTTGCAGTGGATACGGAGAGGAAGGTGAGTTGATGAACAGACGAGGCATCGAGTGTGGATGGATAGTTGATCACGATTGATATGGCCGTTTTGTCTCTCGATCAGCCAGCTCCCTGCTCAAGGCATTCATGATGAAAGGTGAGTGAATGGAGGAAGTAACCATGATGATCTTTGGATCGCAGTAAGATTCTCTTGGACAAGGGTGAGGAGGAGGGTGAGGAGGGGGGTGGGGGGAAGGGGGAAAGTTGGCTTGTGATGGATGACGACGACGACGACGACGACGACGACGACGACGATGAGGGACGCTTGGGCCACTTTGTGTGTCGTCCAAGTCGTGAGTTGGGTTGGGATTCGCTTCCCTCTCTGTCTCTCTTCCTCCCTCCCCATCTCCACCCACCCTTCCTTCCTTCGATGTTGCTTGGTCTGCTTGGATCGATTGCGAGTCGAGTGTAGCAAGAGAGAGAAACAGAAGGGTCAGAGAGGAAGACGACGACGACAGCAGACGACAGACGACAGACGAAGGGGAGCAATCCCCACTGCGATCACCGTCGGAAACCAAAAATAAAACAAAAAATAAAATCGAAACAGAGGAGAAAGGAAGGAAGGACCTTGGCAACATCATCATCGGCCCGCCCTCCAGACCTCTTCTCCTTCCTTCCTCCCCTCCCCTTCCTCCGCCCTGCCACAACCTCGACCTGGTTCGCAGTTTGAAACGCCGACCAACGACCAGCAACCCACCACCACTGCTTTCTGCCCCCACCCCCTACTGTTTGCTCTCAGGACGCCGCTTGATTCATCCAACCTCCTCCTCTTCTCTCGCTCTCGATCTCTTACTGGCCACCCGCATTCACTCACTCTCACTCTTCCTCTGTCTCTTCTCACCCTATCAATTTAGCTCGTCATCCCACTTCCGGGTCGACGTCACCCTCCTCAAGCTCACCACCTTCCACCTCGACGGAGAACGAGGGATCATCGCAGCCCACCATTGATCCAATCGCCCACAATATCCGTAACCGCAAGAGGAGGACCCCTTCCGCCAGCCTCTGCACAGACTTCTCCTCCCACATCAACCTTGACCTCACCCTCGACAGCTCATCCGACCAATCAGGGAACCCTTCCCTCAGGCAAGCTATCCAGCAGCACCTCTACCAAGACTCTCCCTCGCGTTCTCCCATCCAGGAGCGCCCCTCGTCACCTCTCACCCAAAGGAGGAGCGGCAGCAGCGGCAGCTTTTCCAGTCCCCCAATCCGCAACAGGGACCAAAGCCCGCCTGCCTCCCCCCACGCCGACCATCAGCAGCATCAGCGACCTCGCCAGCCCTCCCCACCATCGCCAGAGAGCCGAGACCGCTTCTCCGATTCCTTTCATCCGAGCTTGACTCGAGACCGAGAGGGCAGGTCCAAGGTTCAGGATCTGACCTCCTCGCTGGTTCACAGGTCGCAGAGCGCAAGCAGTGTTGCCGCAACCCTGGCCACAGGCCTCAGCCATCCTCACCGGCTCAGGTTTGCTTCCAGGAGGGGTCACCTCCGGCAGCACCCTTGCAACCAGCAGCAAAGCGAAAATCTCCTGGACCTTGAACCCGCTCCTCTGATACGAAGAGACGAACAGATGAGTGCTCAGGAAGGTCAGCAGCAGCAGCAGCAGCAGCAGGCGCCTCAGGGACAGCAGCTCAGCGATGGTCCTCTGGATTCCATCACGCTGGGTCATCTTAGGAACTTGGTCAAATTCGGTACTCCAAAGGTAAGCCCTCCTCTACTTGGTCGTGAATGCAAACCACAAACACGGGATTGAACTCGTTCCCTTTCTCCTGGCGCTTCCTTGTCTCGTCATCCTTTCCTTTTTTCACTGATGGCTAACCTTTCGAACTCTTTTTCCCCCTTTTAACTCTTTCCTCTCTCTCCCTCTCTCCCTCTCTTCCTTCCTCACTCGCACGTCGCTATCCCGATCCGCTCACGCTCAAAGTCTCGGCAATTTGACTTTCCTTTTCACGCCGATACGGACACGATCAGAAACGAGATCGACGAGTTCTACTCGTACGTCGAAGCGCCGCAGACTGCAGAGAATCGATCCTGCTGGGAGGAATGGTGCTCGTTACCTCCTCAAGCCAGGAGCGGGGGTGTAGCTGGTACCGGCGCGAATGAAGCTGGTGCTGGTGGGGAGCTTGAACCTGACGCCGACGGACGCGATGTCGGCGAACGGGAATATAGCTCGGAGGAGCCTGTGGGAAGTAGCGGTCTGGCCGAGGATGGAGGCGCCCTCGGCTTGGGCCTTGGGATCAATGAGGGCACCGTAGGAGGCGGAGGAGTAGGGTCAGGGCCAGGGGTTGGATCAGGGGCAGGCGATAGGATGGGCGATGAGGGTCCCAAGAGGAAATCGGGTGGTTCGATCGTTGGCGAGTGGACAACCCTCCCGTCCTCCGCCAGGAGGAGAACGGTCCAGTCGCTCCTCTCGACCCTCGAAGTCAGAGATCCCGAGACGAGGCTCCGCGCCTCCCGAGCCCTCCTTTACATCCTTCAAGGAGCCTTCGCAGACACTTCGGGTCCCGAGCATCAGCTCCACTGGCTTCTCGAGAATGCGAGGATGGTTCGGTCTCTTGGCGGTCTAGGCGACATCTTTGCCGCTTGCAAGATTGCATGCTGGAAGCATGACTGGCTGAGCTCTCTCCCGGACCACATCCCCTCCACCGAGCCGGGCCTCAAGGGAGCACCGGCCGCCCCCCTGCTCACCCCGGAGGCCAAGGCCGAGTACCTAGACGAGATCAACCTCGAGTTGGCGCTCCACTTTGCCCAGCTCTACTCTCTGATCGAGGCCAACCGGGGCGATGAGGAGTGGGGGGACGAGCTGATGAGCCTTGAGCCACCCCTGCCCATCTACCTCTTCAACCTAGTCGCCGCTCTGAGAGAGAAGAGTGCCAAGGGCTACCCGGTCAAGAAGCTCCTCCTCCTCCTCTGGAAGTCGATCCTCTGCTGCTTTGGAGGCATGGAGGACGTCAACAGGTGCAAGATGCTGGCGAGGGAGATCGAGGGCCTGACGCCGACGGACGAGACCAAAAAGCCCCGAGGCAAGGACCTCAAGGCCAACCCGATCGACTTTGTCGACTTCACCCAGGAGCTCTCGGCAAAGTATCCCACTTTCATCCCTCCGAAGCACGGCAGCGACCTGCCTCTCGAAAAGATCGCCTCGGCGGTCTCCCCCATCCCAGCTCGCAGGCCGATGACCAGCGGAGTCGAGGGGATCAACGGTGACCAGCAGGGTCAGGGCTCGCAACAGGTCAACAACAACATGAGCAACGGCAACGGTAACGCTGCGGGCTTTCCCGGCACCCCTGCTCCCTCGCCACCGCCTTCCCCCAAGCCAAACAAGCAAAAGTACCAGACCGACCAGACCCGGCCTTTCGTCTTCCCTTACAGCAGGTCGGTGCAGGGGGACAGGATGGTACCCTACAGCATAGAGGAAGCCGGCAAGCTCTTCAAGGAAAACATGCACGTCAGTCTCGAGCTCTGGCAGACCTGGAGGCTTCGAGAGCAGTGCATCCACGACGAGAGCGGCGTCGCGTCGGCCGCCGACGGGACGCGGGTCGGTCTCGGGGACAAGGGGAAGGGGAGCAGGTACCACGGCTGGGGTGGCAAGAACGAGATGACCCACGGCTTCAATGGACCGAGTCCGTTGGCTCGGTTCGAAGCTGCCCCTTCCTCGTCCCAAGGTAGCAGGAGCCCCTCCTCGACCGAGGGGCCGCCGGCTTCCCAGTCACAGCAGAGCTCGGGAGCCGCCTACCGGTTCAAGGTGAAAGGAGAGGCGACGCTGGAACACTTGGTCGACGTCGAGACCGAGATCGAGGAAGAGATCCAGTCGATCGAGGCCGACCACCTCCTGGCGGCCATGGACAACGACAGGTACATTGGTACGCTGAACGAGCTGAGGCAGAAGCGGGCCGACGTCAGGAGGCTCCAGAGGATTGACATGCTATACCGAGCCATCCTCCCTCAGATGCAGAGCTCTGTTATCGTCCTCCTCAAGCTCCTCCTCGCGACCGTCACGGCGGGCAGCACGAACAGCGCGCACGCCCAGGCCATCGCCGATGGGGTCCCTCACGACGACGCACCCCCGCCGACGCTCGAGGACGTCGACGTGGCTCGCCACAGGGAGATCCTTACTAAGGCGGTCAGCGCCATCCTCCTGCTCTCGCTCAAGTGGTTCAAAGTGAGCCACGTGATGAAGTACAACTACTTCTCCCAGGTCCTGGTCGACTCGAACGTGCTGCTGCTGATCCTCAAGATCTTTGGCCTCCAGGAGGTCTCGCAGGCCGTCAGGGCCATCAACGAGGCTGACGAGTTCCGCTTCTTCAACTACTGCTTCCTTAACGGTGGCAGGGAGGCGAGGAACTCGAGGGCGGAGGACTCGCTCATCTCGAGGCAGGATGTGATCGGACCCATGCCCATCAACATCTACCCGACCTCGCCGGGGACGGGGACCACGTGCCTGATCAACGGTCAGGAGGTGGAGATGATCAAAATGTTCAACTGGAGGAACCTGTTCTCGTCGATCAACTTCACCAGGATCCTGCAGAAGCTGACCAAGAGGAAGGTGCACAGGATCCTGCTGCTGGTCCAGTACAAGTCGTCCCAGATCCTGAAAAAGACGCTCAAGGTCCCCCACCCAGGGCTGGAGCTCTACGCGCTCAAGATCCTCAAGAGTCAGGTCCCGTTCTGCGGAAGGAAGTGGAGGCAATCGAACATGAAGATCATCACCTCCATCTACCTCCACTGCAGGCCTGACCTGAGGGACGAGTGGCTGGCGGGATCCGACATTGACGCCGACGTCGAAGAGTCTCTGCCTCAGGAGCAGGCGCTGAGGTCGTTGGTCAAGTTCTACAACAACACGAGGTTTGGGAACCAGGGTGGTGGAGGAGTAGGAGGCGGTGGTCACGCCTACAGGAGGTCCATGTCGACTTCGAACGGTGGAGCGACGGCCACGGATTCCGGTGGTGGTGGCGGTGGAGGCGGCAATGCCCACCATCAGAACGAACACGGTAACAACAACCTTCCCCACTACCTCCTCTCACCTGGAGGTAGGAACGGAGCCAACGCGACGGGAAACTCTTTCTTCGAAAACGACATCTTGCCTCCGCTCAGGAGGAACACTGCAAGCAGCACCCCGGGAGGTTACATACCGGATGACGTCGTGGAGGGCTACCTGGACACGTACGAGGACGTGCTAGGAGAAGTGTTTGGCGACAGCGTCTACAACCTAGGAGGTCACGGCAACGATCCTCAACAACAAGCAGGAGGATCAGGCGTGGCTGGGGTAGGAGGAGGAGGAGGAGGAGGAGGAGGAGGGTCAGACGAGGACCTCTCAGGTTGGAGTAGCGGCAAGTGGGGTCTGACTCAACAAGGTTCCAGCACGGCTTGGGCCAGGCTTGGCGAGATCCTGGGTGAGACAGGAGACGAGGCATCCTCGGTGGGAGGCCAAGGCTCGTCGGAAGGGGATGGAGAAGGTGGAAGTGGTGGAAACTCGAACCATCGTGACAAGAACGACGACGACGATCGGCTCGGAGACGAAGATGACAACGGAGAGAGGGACGAGAATCGAAACGACTGGGAACACCTGAGTCCCAAGGAGATGAAATTCCTCGCTTCCGGTGGTGGTGGAAGTGGTGGTGGTGGTGGTGGAGGAGGAGGAGGAGGGAGCGGTTCCTCACCAGGTTCTCCACTCATGGGAAGGAATCGAACCTTGAGAAGGAGATCCTCCTCTTCTTCCAATTCTAGTGGTAGCAACAACAGCAGGAAGAACTCGGATTCGAGCCCTCTGAGACCCGTCCTGAGCTTTGATCCGGAAGAAGTCTCGGAAACCGACTTTGCCATCGAGGATGAAGAGGAAACGCTCCCTCCCCAACCTTTACCTCAACCCAAAGCCGGTGGCATCGACGAGGTGAGTTTTCGAGTGTTCATCACAAGAAACCTTTTTTTCACTCGTAGAGAAAGAAGGGGAGAATCTTGCCCACTCTCTCCCCTCTCCTTTCGCGTTGTGAAACTGAAACCCTCCCTTGCCTTCCTGCCCTGCTCTCTCCCAAACCGCACGTAAGGTCGAACACATCTTTGGCGAATGAACCCGAACAACCTCCCCCCCCCCTCCCCCCCATATCCCTGGCCCATTCCATCTTCCTTTCTCTTCCCCTTTTCCTTACTCCTCCTCTTGTATCATGATTTCAAATCCTATCACCCTTCCAAGCATGGAGGGGCCGAGGGGGGCAAACGGTCCAAAAAAAAAAAACATTCAAGACTGTGGGAAAAAAAAAAAAAAAAAAAAAAAAAA
>KZ820352.1:0-13354 GCA_003144235.1 Violaceomyces palustris
AAAAAAAAAAAAAAAAAGAAAAAAGAAAAGAAAAGAAAAGCAAAACAAAACAAAACAAATAAAAGGAAACAAAAAAGCCAAGGTCAGTAGGACATGTGGCGGAGATGACCTGAATCCATGGTGGGGGTTCCGATTGAAAGGAAGCCAAAGGCGAATAGGTCCTCACCAAACAGTCCCGAAAGATAGCTGGTATACATTGACGGTGCTCTGTGGCACTGGTTCGGTAGCCTGCGGAGCGGCTGGAGAAGAAACGCTGATGGATGGTGCGTCATAAGACCTAGATGCGGGCTCTGTCATTCGAACGGTGGAAGATCAAGGGTGCGTGCGGCAGGTATCCTCATCAACAGGTTAGAACAAGGGAGCATCAACGAACGAATGAACGCAATCTAGAGTCTCACTCACCGCAGGCGATCCTATCCTTGGTTAAAGCATTCAGACCAGCACCAGCCAGGATAGATGCTCCGGCGAAGAGACCGAGCCGATGGATCGAGCGAGCCGACTCCTGCCGCTGCCTGGCATAAGCCACGACCTTGACCTGGGAGCCGGGTGGCGGAGTCTTTTGGCCGAGGGTCTGACCCGGTCTCATTGAGAAAGCTCTAAGTTGAGTCTGCCTGATGGATGCATTCAAGCCCATCCTCGAAGAAGCCAGCATTCCCTGGTAGTGAGAGGTGAGGGTGGGGAATGCCACGCTTGATCAGAGATTTCTTTCCCCTTGTTCCTCCCGACTACCGGACAACCATGACGGTGAATAGCCAGAGGTGACTCACCAGGCCGTATTGACCTCCCCTGGTGATGGTAGACATTTGGAAAGCCATTGTCGTGCTGATGCTTTTGCGCGACCTGAGACGGGATGGAAGGAAGAGGCCGCTTTACGAATCTTAGTGGCGATGCGGATGCGAAGTACTCGTCAGTGCTGCTGGTTTTGGAGTGGGTACAAGTTTGAAAAGGAAAGGGAAGTATGGGAAGTATGGCTTGGACGATGATGAACCAAGGGGAGGGGAAGAGAGGGGGAAGAGACAGAGAGGGAGAGACAGAGGAAGGACGAGATCGAAAAGGAGAGAGAGAACGTGGGGCGGAGGGCAGATCGAGAACGGCTGGCTTGGGCTTTTGGCTGGTTTCGACCTCCACAAACTTGAAGACTCTGACGCTTCCCTCTTCCTCCTCCACTTTCTTTGTTTTTGCCGCGCGTGACTTGGTCGCCTCACTCTACGTCACTTTCGCCGGGCAGGCTGACTCAGCCCAGTTCCACCTTCCACTCGAGCTCGGGCCATCCTCCGAACCATATGCACAGGTACAGACGAACACCAAATACAGCATTGTGGTTGTGCCTTTTGGTTCTTTGGCGGCATGCCTTGCCTCTCCCCCAAACTTTCTTCCAGAGGGGTGAAAGATTGGCCCCTCTCTCCCCTACTTTAAAACCAAAAGGCCAGAGGGCATCATCTCTACCAATTTCTCTTCCTACCCCCCCCCCCCTCCCCCCTTCTTGCCACCGATAACCCACCCCATTCTCGCCCATCCTGATCCTCAACAGAGTCTGCTCCCTTCCACCTCTACCCGCAGAACGAAGAAAGTATTCAGAAATGACTGCCCACACCTGCAACTGGGGTATCTTGGCCACGGGTGGCATCGCCACCACGTTCACAAAGGACCTTCTGACCGACCCAAAGTCCAGGAAGGTCGACGATATCCAACACAAGGTGGTAGCTGTGGCTTCCTCTTCATCGGTCGAAAGGGCCAAGGCCTTCATCAGCGAGGTCGGTGCAGACCCGAGCCAGTGTAACGCTTACGGAAGCTATGAGGAGTTCGTCAAGGATGACAAGATCGACATCGTCTACATCGCTACCCCGCACTCTCACCACTACGAGAATGCCCTCCTCTGCTTGGAGGCAGGGAAGAATGTTCTTTGCGAGGTGGGTTATCTGGGAGACGACTTTTCACATGTCCCAGACGAGGTCACCTTTTCGCACCGTCAAGTTGCTCATCCGATCCATTCATTTTGTCACTCTCCTCCGCAGAAACCATTCACGATCAACGAGAAACAATCCGCTCACTTGGTAAAGGTCGCTAGGCAAAAGGTGAGCAAGGATCCACGGACTAGTTGAGCTCGAGCTTGCCCTATCATTGTGCAGAGCTTGATGCCATGATGAACAATTCTACCACCCTTTTCTCATCCGTCGCTCCAACTCAACAGAACCTCTTCCTGATGGAAGCAGTCTGGACACGATTCTTCCCTATCACGATCGCGATCCAGAAGCTGCTGCATGAGGACAAGGTCCTCGGAAAGATTCACCGGGTCTACTCGGACCTTTCCATGGCTTTCAAACCGGATCCGAAGCACAGGCTCTATGCTCCTGAACTCGGAGGGGGCGCCCTCCTCGATCTTGGCATTTATCCTCTGACTTGGCAGATGCTCTTGCTTTACCAACACCCGGACAACAAGAAGAGCGTGCCAAAGGTCACTTCTAGCTTGATGAAGACTCCTTTGACGGGGGTGGATGAGTACACCACGCTGATTCTCGATTTTGAAGGTGTCCACGCTCAGGGCATCGTCACCTCAAGCCTGAGCGTGAAGACATCTGAAGCCTATTGCGTTCATGTCCAAGGTGAAAAGGTGAGTCCTTCCAGCTGCTTCTGCTCTCCACTCCCCTCTCCTCCCTTCCTTCATTTCCATTTTCTTGATTTGATCCTCCTACCTTACTAGTAAATTTGGTGGATAGCCGATGCTTACCACGCCGCCCCCGACGATTCGGGTGTCGCTTCATATCTCCAGGGCTCTCTCTCTATCCCTTGGGCAACCTACAGGCCAGAGTCGTACGTGCTGACACTCAAGGACGAGCAAGGCAAGCTTGGGCAACCGGAAACAAAGGTGTTTGAGATCCCAGGCCATGGGTGAGTGCTCCTTCCCCAGAGAGTCGAAGGCCGACCGATCGAATCTCGGGCGAGACGAGGCATTGGTGAATGTACGATATCAGATCAAATACCAACCTACTGTTTTCCTAAACCTTGGTTTCCTTTCAACCTTACCAGCATGTTCTGGGAAGCTGACGCCTGCGCCCGAGGCCTCAGAGATGGGAAGAAGGAGCTGGAAAGGTGTTCTCTCGGTAAGTGATTTGAGTGCATACATCCACGAACCAAGGTCTCGTTTCCCACCGCGGTGAGACTCGTTCGCCTCGCTGAACCTGCCTCCCGCGTCGTTCCTCCTCCTTCTCCACTCGATTCACAGACGAATCCCTCCTGACCATGAGGATCATGGACCAAGTCAGATACTCCAACGACTTCAGGTACCCAGAGAATCTGGAGGCTGTCAGATCCGATGCCTGATTTCAGCAGCACTGGGGGCTCGAAGGAGTTGGTTGGAACCCCTCCACATTTGTATTCCACCAGTGACATGATTGGCGAGAGGAGAGAAATTTCAAACTCGAGGACGCAAAAAAGGAAGGAAACAAAAAAATGACGGCACATCGGAAATTGAGTGTGAAATAATATACTTGACCTCAAAATTCATGAATTGGAGAGTAGGATGATTGAGAAGTCTTTCCAGGGAGGAGGGGCGTTGTTAAAATAAGAAAAAAAAAATCTCAATTTTCTTAAGACAAAGAATGAATGCCCTGAACCTGGGTCGAACAGGTGACCTTGCGAAATCCCATGGGGGACCTTCAGTCGCACGCTCGTACCAACTGAGCTATCAGGGCTCCTGGCGCTCTTTCGCAAGTCTAAATTTATGAATCCAAGTTCGAAATGTTCCGATGACCCACGGGTTCCCGGATTTCTGCGTGATTTTTTTTTTTTAATTTTTGATTTTTTATTTTTTTTATTTTAGATGCCGATGTCAAAGAACCGATTCGAGTTCGGAAGAGGTGAACTTTGGCTTGCACTGTTTGTCAAGGAGGGTGGGCGACTGCCTGTTGTCGAACGTGGTCCTCCAGGAGAGATTGTCATCGACCGCCCAGTGCCATACCCCTTTGCACTTGGGGTTTTTAAGGCAGGCTCCGATCTGGTCCATTTTTACAATTAGTTTTGTTTATATTTTCATTTTTCGTTGTAAGGGAGTTTTTTTTTTTTTTTTTGGTTCCGTCGAGAGGTAAGGGAGGTCAGAAAGGGTTTGGTAGGGATGGAAGGTTAATGTTAGAGAGCTCTCCCTGGGAAACCTTTTCCGCTTACTTTCTTCTTATCCTTTCTTCGATCTCTCTTGGAAAGAAATGGGCCAGAATGACCAACTCACGGTGTCGACGAAAGATTGGATTTGATTCTTGACGATGTTCTGATCGTCGGGTTGGGAGAGGCCGTCGTCCAACTCTGTGACCATGACCTCCAAGCCCAAGTCGGTGAACTTCTTCATCGCCTCTCCAAGCTCTTGGATGCTGGGTCCCTTGCCATCCGAGTAGTGACCTTGAAAACCTATCCCGTCGATCGGAACGTCTGGAGCGATCAAGGACGACTCCCAAAGTGTCAGAGGATGGTGGAGACTCGCTACAAGTGGCCACGAGAAAGGATGGACTGGAAATAAACAAATAAAAGGAAACTCACTCCTGTGCAAGAGGGTTTTGACGAGCTGGAGGAAGGTCTGGAACTTGGTGCCTCGGCCATACTCTATGCCGTACTCGTTCATGTAGAGCTTGGCGTCCGGACCGCAATGTTGCCTGGCTGCGCTGAAGGCGACGCTGTAGTAGTCGTAGCCATGGAAGCTCGTGAAGATGTAATCCCTCTCCCTGCTCCCATCCTCGGAGATCGGTTCGTTGATGACGATGAAAATTTTCATCTTGTCCCGGTTGTGCTGTTTCCACCAGTTGGCATGGAACGGAGGGGGAATAAGAGGGGGACGGGGGTAGTGGTGACGGGATCAGTGACAGGAGAAGAGAAGGGACAACGGCTAACATCGTTGTTTTGATGTAAGATGACCGGAACTCACTTGGCAAACTCCTTTGATATGGTCTTGTAAAGCTGACATTAGGTCCTCTCCCTTTTGGATTTGCTTCACCCATCCGGGGAGAGCGTCGTGCCACAACATCTGTGAGAGAAGTGGTGAAAAGAAAAATGATGAGTAAAAAAAATGACACGGTCGAGAAAGAGGAAAAGGGAAGTGGGGTGGGGGGTGGTGGGCGATAAAGTTTCCACGCTTATGGTTCGAATCTCGCTCACCGCATGGTACCTCATGGTCATACCGTTGTTGGCCGTCCAGTCGGTTATCATATCTCCAGGGCCCCAGGAGAATTGGCCTCGGCTGGGCTCGGTCACATCCCACTGGTGTTCGTACTCTGCTACGATGGCGTTGAACTGATTCGCTGCGCAGCTCGTGTAGTAAGGGTAAGGGCTAGAGCCCATCATGTACGGTGTCCTCATGCAACCTCCGACCAGAAACGGTCTTCCGGCTTCCTGGAGGATGATCTCCTTCAGGTTTCTACTCTCTTGATTACTCCCATCGTAGACAAAGTGTTCGGCCCAGGCTCCGCTCTTCTCTTTTGACTGCGAGTTACGGTGGGTATGGTAGCGTCGGAGAACAGGTTTTCGTGGCTGGATCGAGTCCAAGCCTCTGTGGCTGAGGTGAACCAGATTTGGCGGCTCTCCTGGCCCGCGGACCCAGGGGTTCTTGGAGTAAGACTTGGACAGGAGCAAAGATGCGACGAGGAAAAAGAAGGCAAACTTTGCCTTGATCATCTTTGCTCTGGAGCCGAGGGGTCAATCTACAGTGGTGACGAGGAATCGGGAGAATAGTTGGGCACGATAACGAGGTCGAGGATGGGGATTTCCATCGCACCATCTTCTCGATATCACGGTCTCTTTTATAAGGGATCGCCTGGACGCTGGATTGTTCAACAAAGTGAGGGGCTCTGGGCAACCGTGTGAGGGATTTCCCTTTGTTCCGTATCGAAGATTCGAGGTACTGATTGCGCTGGATCTTCAAAGAGAACCCCCAAGAATGGAGGAAAACCTGTCGCCTTTGAGTCGCCTTATCGTCAAAAATTGAGGATGCGGTGGCTTGGCACTTGTTGTGAGGAGGGTTGCAAGTGACCCTCCTGGCCTGCCTAAAAGGTTATTTTCCATGAGTAGGGGCTTGACACCTCAGTACCTGAAGAGCTCATTTCCTCACTAGTTGATCAGCCTCGTTCTTGCTTCCTCAGCTCGTTGATGTCAAGAGAGAACCAAGGCGAATCAAGTCGAAGAGGGGATGCCCTCCTCTCTCCTTCCTTTTGTGCTTGCGAACGCATACACCGTACAAGTTTTTTTTTTAATGTGCTCGTTCCTATGTCGGCCTCCTCGGAGGAACCGGAAGCGAACCGGAACCACGTTCTCCCCTGAATCGGCCAGCGAACGAAAGCAAGGCTTCATTCTCAACCCTTGAATTAAAGCCTCGAAAGGCACGGATGAAGAGGGGAGATTGCTTTATTTTTCTTATTATTTTTCCTCTCTTTGCCCCGCATCGACGGCTGAGATGTAGGGCCTCGATGAAGGGTGAATTTTGGCTCTCGCCCCCCTCTCCGACCAAGCTAATGGCTATGGCAGGTTCTCTGGATACCTCAGGTGTAAGAGCCGATGGAGTTGCGCCTGAATTCGTTCTACCTTCCTCGAAATGTTTGGGATAAAATGGCTCACTTTTCGCCATCCGTAGAGCTCCATCCTCCAAGCCCCGTTCCCCCGAAATTAACTTCCGAAAATGCGTGAATCGGTTCAACTGAGATTGAGAAGGCCCAGTGGCATGCTTGCGATTCTCGAGATTTTGGTCACTCTCCTCTCCGCCATCTTACGAAAATGTGCCCCTTCCTGGATTTTCACTTTTCTCAGCTGAACCACAAGTCCCAGAGTGGAACGAGGTTTGTGCGGGAGGTTGGGTAGGGCGGGCTTCAGAGGCGGGCGTCTGTGAGTGGACAGGGGTATATAGCTCATGCTTGCGCCGACAGAAACTTTTGCCATCCTCTCCCCTAACTTTTCTTTCCCCCCCTTCTTCCCCTGCCCATCCACCATTGTAAAATACTAAGACAAGGCCGCAAGGATCCTTTTTCGGCAGCTGGTCTGTTCCGAAGGAAAAGAAGAGATCGAAGGAACAAGAATTGAATGTTCAAAGGAGCCATTGTTCATAACAGCACCTGGTGTGTCAGCAATCAGTAAGGAGAGGGAAGTACCGTTTCAAGCAAGAAAAAGAAAAAAAAAGAAAAAAAAGGAGCAAAAAAAAGTGGAAATAAAATAAAATTCCCTATACGATCATCCTTTAATACCGTGAGTGAGAGATTGAGGTTAGAGGGATATCAGGAGTTGCTGTCCTTGCTTGCTCAAAACTCTGTCGTCGGAAATCACAACCTTGGGGTGGTAGTAGATCCTTCCGATCGCAGGTGAAGATGCTTCATAAGGGATTTCCTCTGTTGGGATTCGTGGCCGTGGCGAATTGGTGCAACTTTCCAGGAGGAACTCTTTGCAGATTGGATGTGAAGAGGGGAGGAGGAGGATTGGCAGACCAGGATCAGGTCTTCCCCTTGCTTGCCCAATTCGAGCTGGACCCAGTCCATTCATGGGTTGGCTCGTTCAACCTAAGGTCCGGAACCATGCCTTTCGACATGGAGGGACGACACTTGAAGCCGGTCGAATCCAGGATCGAGCTCGGCTGGGGATCGGCCGGCGCCGAGTGGGATGGAGGCAGCAGGCTCTTTGATATCTCTCACCTTTACGATCTCCCAACTGACCAGGACATGGGAGGACGCTTCCAGCCGTTCAACTTGGAGGGTGGCGCGAGCAAGGTTGTGGGCGAGTCTGCCGCTCCACCCAGCCCTTCCTACAAGGTTCCCGTCGCCCCCAGGTTGATCGACAGGCTTCCGACTCCGACCAACGTGGTTATGCCGTCCATGCCATCGCCTACTCAGGCTTCAGCTCACCTAAGTCAGCTCATGCCTAGTCGCAGCAACGTGCACAGCTTGCCCGCCCACTACCCAACGCCCACCCAGCCAGCTCACCTTGCCTCCGAGACCAGAGCGGTCAAGTGGGACGAGGGGTCGGGCTTCGCTTCTTATGGATCCAAGGAAGCCCGCATTGTTGCTTCCGAGCTTTGAAACGTGGGTAACCTCCTCGACCCGCGATCGGGTGCCAAACCACCCTTGGAAGGGATGCGTGAATGCTAAGCCAAATGGATCAGGATTGAATGATAAGGGAAGTCAGAAAGGGAGGCGTGGTGGGACATGTATTGGGCGAAGGATGCAAGGGAGGGGAGAGAGGGGGAAAGGGGATCGATCGACTCTGGGAGATGGTCGATTGATCCACGTTTGGGAATGATAGGAAAACGACAGGGATGACAACTCGGTTTTTTCACTGAATGCGAGAAGATACAGTGTTTGAGAGCGAGTGAACGAGTGAATGAGAGAACAAAGGATGGATTGATGTGAGGAACGGGATCCTATCGTCTCTTCGCTCAACGTCCACGTCGTCGTCGTCATCGTCGTTGTCATCGTCTGGTCAAAGATCAACTTGGTCTGTGCTACCTACCACCCTCCACTTGGGGTCAACTTGACTCCGACTCGGCTTCGGGTCGACTTCTGAGCTGAATCTGTGTGGGTCATCGTCCTCTTTACCACTGGATCGGCCTCACATGGCCATTTTAGGTCTGGCTCTGTGAGTGTGCCCTTGATATGAGGGGAGTGCAACACAAGTTGAGGGCAATGGAAGCGACATGATCCCACGACACGAGGTGATGGAATCGATATGCACCATCATGGTAATCATTTCAGAGAATGGAATCCCCCCTCCCCCCTCCCCCCTCCCCCCCCTCCCGATGAGGAGCAAGTGGATCATCTTCCTCTCCAACCCAACCGATCCCGGCTCCATGCAAACCTTCTCGTGTCCCTTCAAAAGATTCTCTCCCAGAATACAGCTACGAAACGAAGAAGGCACCTCTCTCCAACAACACCATTCCACAACAACCGTGTTCCATCCCCTCCCATGCCTCTTCGCTTGCCCTTGATCACCAGCCTTCCCTCCCTTTGACAGCGCTGCCGCCCATGAGGATCTCGATCCCTTCCATACCGGAGTCCGCTACCCGTCCTTGGATCGACTACAACCTTAACCAGGCCACCGAGCTCGTCACTCGCTTCCTAACGAATTCCAATGGAAGCGCCCTCATCCTCACCGGAGCCGGCGTCTCGGTCGACAGCGGCATCGCGCCTTACAGGGGAGACAAGGGCCACTACACAGTCCACAAGACCTACCGACCCATCTTCTACCACGAGTTCGTCGAGGACAGCGAGAGGGGTCTCCTCTCGAGGCGGAGGTATTACTCTCGATCCTACCTGGGTTTCCCCCCGGTCAGGGTCGCTCAGCCCAACAAGACCCACTACTCGATCGCCGCCATCCAGAGGCTGGGCTATGTTCCGGAGCTGATCACCCAGAACGTCGACAATCTTCACCACTCGGCCACCCCTTCCCCCTCGCTTGCCGCCTCGACCATCCTCGAGCTCCACGGCACTCTCAAGCATGTCGTCTGCGTCTCCTCCCCGGCGGGCTACAACTCGAACAACCGAAACGTTGAACCTCTGCATCCGGACCTCTACCACGCCCTCTCGGCCGGGCCTGGAGCCGCCACCCCTAGACCTAACAACACCCCCACAGGCTCGGCCTACCCCAAAGGCTGCGGCTTCAGGGGCTCCAGGGCCGTCTTCCAGGACGAACTGACGAGGCTTAACCCAAGCTGGGAGGCTCTGGCCAACCAGATGACCGAGACGGGCAAACCGCCAAAGCTCAACCCGGATGGGGACGTCGACCTCCAAGGCGGCGTCGACTACTCCACCTTTCGATTCCCGCCCTGCCCAAAATGCGGGGGGATCCTCAAGCCCAGCGTCGTCTTCTTCGGAGAGAGCGTGCCGGACGCGCTGAGGGACCACTCGTACCAGATGGTCCGCGATTCCTCCTCCCTGCTGCTCGTAGGCACCTCGCTGGCCACCTACTCGGCCTATCGGTTGGTAAAGCAGGCGGTGGAGCAAGGAAAGCCAACGCTTCTGATCAATAAGGGCCCCACCCGAGCTGACCCCATCGTCCAGGACAAGATCGAGCTGGGAAGCTCTGAGGTCCTGAGCAGGGTGGCAAAGGAGCTGGCCAAGGGGAGAGAGGAGAAGGACACCGTTCTCAGGAGGCTGCTTGAGAGCGGCGTCTCCCTCATGCCCAATTCTTTGCAAGGCGTCATCTCAAGCTGAGGCGGTGCCAAGGGCGGAGGAAGGACCTTTGGAAAGGGGGGGAAAGGGGGGGGGGGTTGTCGTTTTCTCCAAAGGGTAGGTGGAAGGAAGAAGGGGAACCAAGGGTTGAAGGGAGTCGATCAGAAATGCGACCTCATCCAATGAAGGATAAGATGAGAGAGGATCTCAACTAGCTCGGATTGAGGCAATCCCTTCTCTTTTGTTCGACTGACACAAAGGTGAAGTGGAGAGAAAGGCTTTGGGGGGGGGGGGGGGGAGGGGGGGATAATGCTCATCGATGGTGTCGGGAGATGCCAAGGGGCCTAGTGCTCATTCGCTCAGCGGGCCAAGTCACAGCCTGGATTTTGAAGGGTTGGGAGGGAATGGCTTGATCGTTTGAAGGCGTCGAGAATATTGGAAGCTAAGCCTACAGCCCTTCCCAGATCTTTCCGAAGGCGAAAAAAAAAAACAAAACGTAATGCATCACCATAGACCATCTACCTGTACGCTGCGTCTCTTCTTCTTCATGGAGGCTGATACCTCGACCATAGATGCGAAATTTCTACCCAAGGCGGCTACCTCTGGAGCGCGCTGCACCCCTCGTATCTAGTCTGAATAAGTGGGATGGGAATACAGGACCTTGATGTCAATGATGCTACGGGATGGAGAGGAAGCTTTTTCCTCTGCCCGGAGTTGAAGGGCCCCCATGCAAGGCAGGAGGTTTGAAGGTGGAGGAGCGATGTGAGAGTCGCGCTCGAACTATGGGACATGAAACACTCAAAAGCACTCTCCCCTCCTCCCTGCTTCCTTCCCATCCACTCGCTCGCCCTAAACACTCTCCTAAACGACGACGATCCATTTCCTCTCCCGACACTTTGTGGATTGAAAAAAAATCAACAGTACCCGAAAACCCAGCTGACAGGGCCAAGGCTCCCTCACCCACAGTACCCGAAGCTGACGAGAGCCAAGAACCAAGATTCGAGCCAAGGAGTGGAGCAGAAGAAGAAAATAAAAAATAGCACAAAGTAACAGACACATAGGGTAAAGATGGGATCATCGGCATCTTCCTCCTCCTCCAACAACCTGGCAGACCAGAGACCCGACCCGGTAAGCGACTACGCCCTCAAGATTCCCGCCTTCACCAAACTGTCCGGCAAGAGGGTCATCCTGGCAAGCAACAGTCCGAGGAGGAAGGAAATCTTAGCTTCGGTCGTGAGTCGTAACCAACTCGTCCTTCTTCTCTCGCCTTCCTTCCCCCTTTTCCCCAACCCCTTGCTGATCCAGATCGATGGTTGTCCCCTCCGCTTCTTTGGAATTCCCAAACCTCGTTGGGTTGGGTTGGACTGGATCCTTGGAACAGGGGCTCTTCCCAGAGATCATCCCCTCGACGTTCGAGGAGGATCTGCCCAAGAGCGAGTTCAGGGGTGAGGCATCTTACGAGTACCCTGTCGAAACGTCGGCGAGGAAGGCTCTGGAGGTTTATCAGAGGTTGGTCGTGAGTCTCTCTCTATCTCTCTCTCCATGCTTCTCTTCGATCTTTTCGGTTAAAAATGGAGTATGGTCGAAACTCAACTTCTTGAGGGTTTCATGGTTGGATTTCTCCTCTCTTTCGCCCAACCTTTTAACATTATTTCATTTTCTTCCCCCTTCCACTCCTCCACCCGCTCCCCCTGGATTCTTTTCTCCCTCTGCACAGAAGGAGAGTCCTGAAGATCCACCGGACCTTGTGATCGGAGGTAGGTGTCAAGGAACGAAATCCTAGCCTGACCGACCCTAGCACGCTTCTCCAGAATGGCAGAGATGATACACCATACAATGAAAATTGGAAATTGAAAAAAGGAAACCAACCCCTCCTCCCCTTAACCCTGACATCCCCTCCCACAAGCCGACACGGTGGTGGTGAAGGACGAGGAGATCCTGGAGAAGCCGTCGGACCCGACAGACAATCTACGAATGCTGGCCGAGCTCAACGGCTCCTCCTGCCAGGTCATCTCTGGTGTCACCATCGTCTACCCCATTCTTAAGGCTCCCGGTTTCGAGGTCAGGTGAGGCGAATGGACTTTTCTGTTTTTTTTTTTTTTTTTTTTAAAGTCCCCCCCCAAAACCCGAACCCCCCTCCCTCGAAAAAAAAAACCAGGAAACCATCAGACTCAAACCATTCATCCCATTCACCCTCCCCTTTCCCCCTCCTAAACCAGGTCGCTTTCGGAAAGGACCAAGGTGAAATTCGCGGACAACCCGACCTCTCACCTGAGAGCCTACATCGATTGCGGAGAGGGGATGGACAGGGCAGGAGGGTTCGCCATCCAAGGTAGGGCCTCGATCCTGATCAGCTCGATCCAAGGAGACTACAACAACGTGGTGGGATTCCCCCTCTTCAGCTTCACCTCCTTCCTAGACCGACTCGTAAGTATGGGCGAGTTGGAGCTCGAAGATTGAACGTCGTCCATCCATCCCCTCCTCCCTTCCCCTTCACCAAGGAAGGGGAAGCAAAGTGAGAAATCAATTCCTTTGACGTGAACTGTCTAACTTGGAAGGGAGAAAAAAAAAGAAGAAAAAAGGGTGTCAGAGGCGGTCTCTTTCCTCCCTCTCCCTCCTTGACCTACTTGAGAGTGTCGCTTCGACGCAATCCCAGTGAACGTGTCAAGGGAGAGAAGCCGGCGGCAACAAGATTCACTTGAAGCTCCACTCCCACTCACTCCCCCTTTCCATTTTTTTCTCCCAACGTCTATGGATCAGGGATAGACTTTCTTTAACTTTATTCATTTTAACCTTTTCCTCACATGGGTAAAATCTGAAAATTGGCAACTGAAAAGGAGAGACAGAGAGAGGATCGGTGACGTTGGGCATTCTCACGCCCCCGTGAATCCTAGGCTTCTCTTCTTCTTTTTCCCCGATACATTCATATGCCGGGCATTTCCGGGGGGGGGGGGCGAGTGAAGGAGCGCATGACGGATGCATGGATGAACAGGAAGGGAATTGTCCGTGGACTGAAAGGGGGAAGAAAAAACAACGACCAAAGGGGCATGGGTGGAAATCGGCGCAGTGGGCAGGATTGGGCAAAGCGTGTACATAAGAGCGGACAGCGATGGGTTCGAAGTTCATGGAGAGGAGGGGGGGGGGGGTAAGGGATGGGGCTTCATGCATCGGGGATCCATGTAGAGGAGGGAAGAACGAAGGGTCCTCCCTCCCTCCTCGTCAGGAGGATC
>KZ820353.1:0-13299 GCA_003144235.1 Violaceomyces palustris
CCACACCGAGGCTTCGAGATCACGTGAACGTCAACATGATCGATTTGATGAAACCCACGCGATCCTCCACACCGTAGCCTGCAGATCACGTGAGGTATTCCCGATTGAACTCCCGATTCGATCCTACTGAGTTAGAAAAATGGTTGAAACTCATTCGATCCCGATGGGTAGAAACGCCCGCTCCTCCGCCCTCTATTGATGCATCCCGATCTGGTATCCAACTCTGGTTAGAATTTGAGACAACAAGCTGCACAGGCCTCTTCGCTCCTCCTTCCCCCTCCTTTTTGAAAGTCAGTTTGGGAACCTCCCACCCCACTCGACACGGCCGGAATCAAGGTTAAGGTTGGATGTTGAAGGGTGTCAAGGTTGGGAAAAAGGGCAACGGCAACCATGAGCCGCAAAGAAGACGAACATCCATCACGGTTTTGCCTGTGAGAGTCGATTCAGGAATCCCTTTGCAAGGCTAGATCGATTGAGGGGAAGGAGAATAAAAGAAGGAAAGAACAGAAAAGAAAAAAGAAAAAAGAAAAAGGTCTACATGCGGTTCCGTTTATTTCCGCTTCCGCAAGGTCAAGGGAAGAGATTCGATCCTGATCGGCCCATCCCCATGCTCCTCACTCCCTTTCGATTTCCATGCCTGATTCACGTTCGAATCCTGCTCTCCGCGCAGCCCGAGTTTGGGAGGGGAAGGCGACAGGCCCACGAGTCAAGCGATTCCCTAGGTCGAGTGGAGGTGCAGAAAGAAGGGGAAGAAAAAGTTAAAAATGTTATTAACGTAGGTACCGTACTCCGAACAGGTGGGTGAGCCAGGAGTGCCACTATAGTGCATTCCGAATAGGTGATAGGAGCTCTAGAGCAACGACACTAGTCACGAATGCTTAGCTATCATTCGACTAGATCAAGCTTGTGGAAGGACGTGCAAAATCGAACTCACCGTGTCTAAGAGAAATGACAACGCAGGACCCCTGTTCTCATTGCCGACCTCCTTAAACCTGTCTCGCATTGGTTGTTAGGCGGAAAAAGGTATACGGTAGATAGTAGTAGGAATGATAGTGAGAGTCACACTTATGACTGTCACGTCAATCCTTCGAAATTAAGACTCGCGATAAGAGTCTCAGTGACTGTTCCTTCTTCATTATTCGCTCATTCGATCGTGCCTCCTTCCTCCCTATACTTCTTTCTTCCTTTGCTACTTTCCTTTTCTTTCCTTTCCTTTCCTTTCCTTTCCTTTCCTTTCCTTTCCTTTCCTTTCCTTTTCTTTTGTTTTTAGACCCTCCTCCTGGATCGAAAACTCCTCGCCAACCTCCGAACAGAACGAGGACCGACCATGCAGTGACTGTACATAAAGTAACTGAGAGTCACAGTGCCCCTGATAAACCTCGAATCAAGACAGCCGAAGCTTTAGCCAAGTGATCCCGACAAGGGGCTTCGTGACAACAGCGCTCTGCTCCCCATGCAATTCAAACCTCCCAAACTTCTCCTCCTTTGACCCCCTCCCTACTTTATCTGCATTCTCCTTCTTGTTGTTCTTTCCTTTGCTCGGGTCGGACTTTCGACGACGCTAGGCGACCCAAAAAGGGCGCCTTGGCTATAGTAGTCTACGTACTTGATATTTCGCTACCACCACTGTGACGTGACCAAGAACTCTCCCCTCTCTCCCTCCCTCCCTCTCCCTCTCTCTCTCTATCTTTCCCCCCTCTTGCCTGTGCAAGGATCCTGTATTCGTCTCGTTTCAACTCGGTCCTTCTCTTTTTTTCCCCTCTCGATTCACCTCGCCCCTCTCGTTTCCCTCTGCCTCCCTTCCCTTCCTTTCTTCCCTTCCTTTTTCTCTTGCATTCCCTCTCTCTATTCTCCGCCAAGGATTCCGTGTCATGGACCAATCAAGACCACTGTCATCCAAGTCATCATCCAAGGTCGCGTAGAGTCAAGCGGTAGGAGTCACGAGTGTGGGTGTGGATCAGGTGAAAGGGAAGGGAAAAGCAAAGGACAGATCGAGTAGGCAGGCAGGGAGTTTGAGCGGGAGAGTGAGTGACTACTTCGTTTCACACATTCACTCTCACGCAGCCAACCCCATCAATCGCCTCCGGATAACCCTCGTACGGGAGAGCCTTCACCACACGTGGATTTGACAGCAGGTTTCGGCACCAGCAAGCTTTCAGGTCAGCAACCCACCTCGATTTTCTCTCCGAAGGACTCGCTCGTCCCCTCCCTTCTTCTCCTTTCGCCCATTACCATACCCTCTTCCCCCAAGATCCAACCGGATTATACGCTCTTGTTCCCATTGTCTCACTCGTCGGCTTCGAGACTCCTACCACGAACTCTCTTTCCCCTCTTTCCCCCCCGCCTCGTTGACCAACCGAGTTCTGACCTATCAGACATCGTCACCCTGTCTCACTCGGCTTCAGGCACACTCCCTCCCCATCGCCAACCAAAGCAGTTGCTACACCCAGTGTGTCATTCATACTCCACTAGCCAGCCAACCCGCTCCCTTCCTTTCTCGCTATTGTCGTCACTTCCTGCTCATCCACGACTGCTGCTGACACGACAACGGCTGCTTCTTCCGCCTCTCTCATTTTCTGCACCCCCCCCCCCCCCTGACACTGTCAAAACCGCAACATTGACAGCTACAGCTTCGCAGCTTCCAAACCACCCCAGCGCGCTTTCCCCCTCTGCTCACACACCCTAGCGGGACGAGCGTTCGGGGTTGGAAATACTGGACAAAAGAAGAAACCGTAATAGAACAAAAGAAAAAGAAAAGGAAGGAAGGATGGGAATGGTAATGAAAATGAAATCCGCCCTGCTTCAGAAGAGGCCCGGCAGGTCCGACCCCTTCCTAGAGGCAGTCGACCCTATGGACATCACCAAAGAAAAGAGCCGAAAAGGCCCTTGGACCAAGAAAAGAATCATGGTCAGTCTCCATCGACACCCCCTTTTCCAAGGTGACCGACCTGTTCGGTTATATACCGCGGACAAGGCTTGCTTCCCATCGCCTTTCCCACCTTGAAACCCGCAAGCCTTCCACTAAAGCTGACGATCTCTCCAAACTCATACTCTCATCCTACAACCTCACCCCTCTGGAATCATCTGTGCAGTGGTTGCTGATCGCGATCGCAATGGTAGCCCTTTTAGGAGTGAGTCGTGGCCTGACCCTTCTCTTTTCTAGTAGTCGATCGTTCACCGTGCTGACCCGATTGGACCGCCTCCTTTCCGGCCTCTTTCCGACTCCACATCCTCGCGTCAAAGCTGGGATTAGGCTTAGGGTTTGGACGCACTGCGGAACCCGCTCATACGCAGCCTTATTACCTTCCCCGCCAAGGTCGGTATACCGGTCAAGGTTCCATTACGGAGAAAGGCGTCTTCAAGGTGGGTATCTCTGACGCTATCCTTGCCTTCCTGCCTTGCATGGGAAACGCTATAAGAAAAGACGAAGAAGTGGAGGGAGAAGTGGAGGGAGAAGAGGAGGAAGAGGAGGAGGAGGAGGAGAGGAAAGAAGAGAAAGTAGGCGTTCCGTATTGAATGCGATACTCACCCTCGACTTGCAATCTACTTGATCTTTCTCCTGCAGACATCATCTCTGGACGATTCAAATCTCTTCAGCTACACCACGGGAGGTTTCGCCTTCGGTAACTACCGGGATTCGTTGGATGGGCTCGATCTCTACATCAATTCGAGCCAAGTTTATCAAGAGATCGATGGTTACGGGGCTGCCATGACAGACTCTTCGGCCTATCTGCTTGGTAACATGAAGTCAAAGGATTCTGGCGTCTACAATGACCTGATGGACTACCTCTTCGACAGGAAGACTGGTCTCCAGATCCTTAGGGTAACCTTGGGCAGCTCTGATTTCTCTCTCCAGACCTATGATTTCGCTCCAAACCAAGATTACGACACCGCAGCTACCATGGCTCAGCGTGGTGATGTCGACTCCCTGCTCAAAAATTTCAGCATTGATGAGGCTAAGAAGCAACTCATCCCAGTACTTTTGGATGCAAAGCAAAGAAATCCTCAATTGAAGATCATGCTCAGCCCATGGTCGCCTCCAAAGTGGACGAAAAGCTCGAATCAGTACGGGGGAGGAAGCCTGAGGGGAGGCTTTGAGGATACTCTTGCAGAATACTATGCTCGTACGCTGAAATCTTTCTCCGACGCCGGTCTGAAGCCTTGGGCGATCACCCTTCAGAACGAGCCCACTCACAATGCTGCCTACCCTAGCATGCTCATGTCGCCCAGCACCCAAGTCACTGTCGCTCAATCTTTAAAGTCCAAGCTGGCTACCTACGGCGGCGCAGACATCAAGATCATCGCCCACGACAACAACTTTGACGTGTGGAGTGATGCGGCCAATGTCGTTAACAACGCAGGCAACTCGGTCGATGGTGTTGGTTTCCACTGTTACAATGGGCAGGCCAGTCAAGTTAGCAGTTACATCGCCAGTGTCAGTTCCAATGGTAACGGCAACAAGGACATTCACATGACAGTGAGTTTGGACGAACGGAAGGCAAGAGCTTCGCATCCTCCTTTGGCGAGAGACTGACCACAGGGCTCCTGGGCATCTTGTCACTCTCCCCATTCTTGGTTGAATCTTGAAGGAATGCAGTGGCGTCGACACCAATGAAAGTCGATGGGGCTCGATGAATTGGTGGCTTGTGAGTATCGGTCTACCTCGGCCGGCTCTACCTCTACAAGGAGAAGAGGATTTCTAAAGAACGTAGACCATCGGCCTTATCAACCTGCTCACACTCACTCCATCCCCGCCCCTTCTGCCTTGGCATTGAAACTCAATCGAACTTGAAGAACAACATCTTTTACCCCATGGCCAAGCTCAACGGAAGATCTGCGATCGCGTGGAACCTCGCACTCGACCCGGGCTATGGTCCGCGTCTCTCGTCTGCCTACTGCTCAAACTGCAAAGGGGTTGTGACGCTGAGCAGTCCACAGAACTTTATGGACCCTTGGCTCAAGCTTGAATCGCAGATCCTGCTGATGAACCATTTTTCCACGGCGAGCACGGACCTGAGCTTCCTCGGGGGAGGAAAAGCGAGGAGGATCGGGATGCAGGTCAACTACAAGTTCAGCGACAGCGGAAACTCGAACGCCTGCTTGAACGCTGCTGCCTTCGCTGCGCCGTTGCAGGGGAGCGTTTTGAGCCCTCCCTCCAAAGATAACCAGGCGCCGGCCACCAAGAGGGTGGGCTTGGTCCTTACGAACTCGTGCAGCAGCACCCAGGTGATCGCGATGGCGCTTGATGGAAGGGCTAGCTACTATGGTGTTGAGCCCGGAGTCAGTAGCTTGGTGTGGACGGCACCTTGATCGGCTCCCTCTCTTTCCCGGCGTTGAAGGGTAACGTCCCCTCATCTCTCTCTCTCTCTCTCTCTCTCTCTCTCTCTACCCACCCCTCCTTCCCACCCAACCCCCTTGGCTCTCGGATACTGCCCTACTCTCTTACGATTTTCTTATCATTTGTTCTCATACTTTATATTTTTACGCACTCTTCCATCCGTAGATAGACCTCGGTTCGCGTGATTCCTGCGTCCGCTTTAGGACATGTACCACCAATCCATTACGATTTACGATCCAACCTTCTCCTTTTGTAGACTAGTTGACGAAGACTCGGAACACGAAATAGAAGCAAACTTTTTCGCCCCGCAATCCCCAGATTCAAAGGCCCCGCAGTGGCATTGAGAGAAACCCCCCCCCCCCCCCCCCCCGAAAGGCTCGAGGTGGGACATTCAGATCACGTGATCAAAGAGCTAGCGACGGAGAAGAAGAAGAAGAAAGGAGCGAGAAGATCCATCACTTTTCATTTTACCTTGCTAAGCATCCTTCGACTCAGACTGATAGAATCGACCATTCCGCGAACCGCGAATCGTGATTCGGAAGGGGAGATGTTGGGTGTTTGGTCATGGTACGGAGTGGGCATGAACGTGTTTTCCAGTCTCTACAAGTCATCCCACCCTGATAACCAACAAGCCTTTCCTCAATGTATGTGACTGTGACTGTGACTGTGACTGTGACTGTGACTGTGACTGTGACTTTGATTGGGACTGCGACATTGATTGTGACTCTGTGTGTGTGACGCTGACTATGTTCCAGCTCGACGTGGGCGGTGGGTGACGTGACATCGAGTCAGGGACAGGACAATCCACACCCTTGGTCACTTGACTACCGCCGACTCTCTCCTCGACTCAAGTTGGACTCCATCCAACCCTCCCTATTCCCCTTGCATCCCACAGACACGTTGACTCTACACCCATCCCAATAGCAGTACCAAGGCCGCTTCAACAACCAAGGAAGAAGAGAAAGAAAACCCCCGTCCAGAGGGTGTGTCAAAAAAGGATGGACTACTCTTACAACATCTCTTCCAGTGGCGTGCCAAAGTGCCACAGCCAAGAAACGTTCAAGCCCCTCCTCAAGCAGTTGGTCAGGGCGACATCGTCTCCACCCTCCTCCTCCTCCTCCTCCACCAACACCCCTGAACCGATCCTGTCAGATTCGCAGCTCGTCGACCTCTTCGAGCACCTCGCCGACCCCAATTTCACCACCCACCCAGAGAACCACGCCCAGATCGGCTCAGCCTTGACCTCTCTCAGGTTGACAGAGTTAGACAAGAGGTCCCAGACCTTTGCTATCGCCTCGAGGATCTTCTTGCAGAGTTGCATCCCCGTCGAAGTACCTCCGCTCGAAAAGTCTCTGGGTTCCCCTCCCCCTGCCAGCGCTGCTGCGACTTCTGATCATGATGGTCTTGGAAGGGAACCGACTTATGAGGGAGCCCTGGACCTTGTTGGAACCGGTGGAGATGGCCACGATACTTTCAACGTATCCACCACCGCCGCCATGGTCGCCGCAGGTGTTCCCGGCGTCAGGGTTTGCAAGGTGAGAAAAGGTAGCATTCAAGTAGTAAAGAAAGAGGGGCTCCCCCCGCCCTCTTCTTTCTTCACTTCCCTTTGCCCGCATATATCCTTCTTGATGAGACTCACCTCACCGAACCCTCCTCTCCCACTCTCGAAAAAAAAAATGATGAAAACATCATCAACCCACACATCAACCTGCTTGACAGCACGGAGCCAAGGCCTCCTCTTCAACCTCGGGCTCGGCAGACCTCCTCCTCTCGCTGGGGATCCCTCTTCTCCATCTCCCTCCAAAGTCGCTCCCCAAACTCCTCCCGAGGTCCAAGTTCTCGTTCCTCTTCGCCCAGCTCTACCACCCCGCCCTCGCCCCACTTGGCCCGATCAGAAAATCTCTCGGCTTCCCCACCATCTTCAACATCCTCGGCCCCCTGATCAACCCGGCCAGACCAAAGAGGTGCGTCCTCGGCGTCCACAGCCACTACCTGGGTAGGTCCTACGCCGAGGCTCTCAGGACGGGCGGGGTCGAGAGGGCTTGGGTCGTCTGCGGAAAGGAAGGTCTGGACGAGATCAGCCCTGAGGGTGAAACGGATGTGAGTGTTCCGCTCTCTCACACTCAAAGAAGGATAAAGAGAGGTGTCGCTCTGTGATGGTCGATATTTTGTAAGATGGATATCAAAGGAAAAAGCTGACTGACGTGGATCTTCACCTCCTACCCCCGCGCGCGGTCTTCTGACAAACAACAAGGTTTGGGAGCTCAAGGGTGGCGAGATCAAAGAGTTCACTATCTCCCCCGCCGACTTTGGTGTGCCCGCCCACCCTCTCAAGCACGTCGGCTCCCAGACGTCCAAGGAGAACGCCTCCATCGTACTCCACCTCTTTGGAGAGAGGGATGCGAGGGGAAGGAAGGGCGAGTCTGCGGAAGGTAATGAGGAAGACGAGATCGGGTTCTCACCCGAACCCTTACCCTCTCCACTTCCGCCTCACAGCTCGGCCCTGCAAGATGCCGAGACCAAGGATCTACCGGAGGTCCCCAAAGGCGTCAGGATGAAAGCTCTAGAGGACTACACGGTGCTTCAGGCCTCGGCCCTCCTCTACATCGGAGGGTTCGGAAGCGACCTGAAAGAGTGCGCCTCGCTGGCCAGGGAATCCATGAGGGGAGGAGGTGCGCTCGAGGCTCTGAGGAGCTTTAGAAGAGAAGCTTTGCAGGCCGTCGAGTCATCTTCGAATCGTGATTGAAGCCCTTCTCCTTTTCTTCTACAACCCTCTTCCCGACTTTCCCCATTCCCTTCGCCGATATGAGCGTTCCCTCTGCGGCTGTACTGCAACAAACACACACGAACGTGCCGCACCCAACGGTCTGTTTGGGGATAATACATAGACTTTTCTCGGAAACCGCACTCCAAAAATGGAATGATGTACGGGGCCCAACCTTTTTGCCCAACGTCAAAGCTTTTGTTCCGCCACCCCCCTCCTCCTCCTCCTCTGCCTCACGATGCTCGCCTCCAGCGCCTGCAGCTTTCGGACGAGCTCCAAAACCCCTGGTGGTCGTCTGCTCTGGTGGTCTTGGTCAACGACCAGGTTGACTCCCAAGAGCCGGTCGACGGCCGAGGTGAAATCGGACTGGGCCTGCCTGAGCGAAGGCGTAGGCAAGGCTGAGAATTGGTGAAGGGGATCAGGAGGGAGTCTGGCCCTGACGTTTTTCCTTGCCTGACGCTTCGGTTCGTCCTTCTGACCTTGTTCATCCTTCTCTTCCACCTCCTCCTCGACGGGTCTCCTCCTCCTCCTCCTCCTCCTCAACCCTTCTGTTTCGTCATCACGACCTACTCGATCGATGGAGTTGACCCTGGGATCTCCCTCCTCCTCCTCCCCTTCGACAGAGTAGACCCTCTTGATCCTGCTGACACAGAGTTTAGGATCGACGACCAGATCGTTGAGGATCCTCTGATCGTAGGAATCCTTGCCTAACCTTGTTCCTCCCCCCATCTCCATCTTGGCCTTGCTCAACCTGAGGAAAGCTTCGGAGAACCTTTTTGAGACATCTCCGACGACCTCCTGGTAGGTTTCGATCGTCTCTAGGTATTCTTCGAGAAGCTCTTGAAGATCGTCTTGGATCTCTTCCCCTTCGGAGTCTGGGTCCTTCTCTTGCCTTTCCTCTTGGATCGACTGGGTGGATTCTTGACCCAAGCTTGGCTCCGTCTCTCCTCCTCCTGCTCCTCCGCTTCTTTGGCCTCCGATCCCTGAACCGGCCAAGTTCGATGAGCAAGAGCTCGGAGGAAGGTCCAAGTTGGCCGAAGTCGTGTGTCCTCCGCTCTGCGGGTTCGAACCGAGGCCTCCCATCTGGATCGAGCTACCGTCATCCTCAAGCCTCTCGTACGCCCACGAGCGGCGAGGAGGAGGAGTATTCTCCCACAAAGGACCTCTACGTGCAGTGGACCGGATTGGCTCGGCTTGGATCATCTCGGAGCCGTACCTCCTGCCTCGCCAGTGACAGATCAGAGCCAACGAGACGACGAGGTTGAGACCGTCGTAGACCCGGTACGTGTGTCTGAGACCCCACAGGATCGAGTCGATCCCACTAAGCAGGATCGAGGCCGGGAGCAGAACCTCCCCCTCGATCGCTCTTCTTCCAGGCTCAAGCTTTCTCCCTCCAGCAAAGATCCAGGTCAGCAGGATGAAGGCCCCTACGTCAAGGGGATTGTGGTCCGTCATGTCGTTCGAGAGCCCCGTCCAACCCACAGAGAGGTTCCTCGCCCAGACAAGCAGTACCGACGCCCTGAGCGGTAAGAGGAGCAGGAGCAGGAGCAGGAAGAAATGGTGTTGATTGTAACGCGACGTGGACCAAGCGATCGAGTCGATCGTCGCCAGTCCCAGGTGGTTGGACGTCCCTCCCCCCGCCGCCGAAACGGAAGTCGTCGCGTTTATGCCTTCGCCAGGAACGGGGAACGTCGTCGTCGTCGTTGTTTCCTCATCAAGCACTTCATCGCTCCGCTTTGCCTTGATCGCGGCCGACCCGAAGGTCCTGTCCCCCCCGCCAGTCGAGACCAAGTCGTACCTCCCGCCCTTGGCCACCTCGACGTCCGCTCTCGACCTCAACGTGTTGACGCAGTGGATCAAGAAGACGACCAGGAAGGCGAATTGGCTCGGCATGAAGACCAAGACCGAGATGAGCAAGAGTCCGATGCCGACCAGTGAGGATCGCTTCAACAACATCGGCTGCTTCGCTTGGTTCCAAGTTTGATGACCCCAGGAGAGCTTGACCAGGGTTCGGGTCCCGATCGTTGCCCGGATCAGCTTCACCAAGAGGAGCAGGGTCGAGTCGAGCACTACGGACAGGAGGACGAGTGAGGTGTAGCTGATAAGGAGGAGCGAAGGGCCCAGGAGGAACCCCAGTCCAGGTTGGGTCGGGATCCCCAGAAGCGAATCCACAAGCCAGCTTGGAGCAGACCTGGGCTGGAAGAAGTGGTAGAGCTGGCTTTGGCAGGCTTGGAAGAAGATGGAACCGGCAACGAGGCATGGTAGGACGACTTTGACCGTCGAGTGGCTCGTGAGCGTCTCGAGAAGCGAGGGGAAGGAGCTCTGGTCGGAGCAGCCTTGGGACCGACGCGCCGCAACAGATCTGGCCCACGACCTCCAGGAGAGCGAGCTCACTACGCACAGGACTGCCATGGGCCACGAGGCCAGGAAGAGCCTGTACCGAAGGACGAGCAGCCCTGCACTCGCCCTCACCCTCCTCCTGACCGAGATGGTCTTGAAGGGCTTGGGACATTCGTTGTGGGCGAACGCCGTGAGGACCGGATCGTGCCAGAGCTTGAACGAGACCCCTTGCTCTGAGCTCATCGACGAAGGGGGGAGGAAAGGGGAGGTCCCGTGGAGCGCCAGCGGAAGCCGGATCTTGTTGAGCTCGGGCTTGTTGGAGACCACCTTGCCCCTGCGAACGCCGTCGGCAAAGCCCTTTGGTACCAGTTCGGGGTACCAACGTGAGTCCCCCGTGGCGTAATTGGCCACTTGGAGGATGGGGGCGTAGGCCGGGCGTCTCGGGTTGGACGTGATGGGTATGGACGACTTGGGAGAGAGGTAGAGCTGAAGCGCGTCGAGGTAGCACCGGTTGGGGACGAGCTCGATCTCGTATGCCAGCAGGGACGTGTCCATCCTCGCGACCGACCAACGGGACAGGAGATCGACCTGATAGAGGTCTCCATCGCCGGCGACCTCGGAGGGATGCGTGACGAGCTCGATCGAAGCCGCCCTCCTGACAGTGGGCCCGCCAACCTCCTTGACCCAGTCGGCCCTGATGAAGCTGGCCAGGTTTCTGTGCTTCAAAAACATGCCGTCCTCAGCTTTCCGCTCGACCCTGATGAAGTCAATCCTCTTCTCGGCCAGCGTCCTCGAGTCGATGCTTAGCCGTCTCACGGTGTCTCCTGGGACGGCGTACACGCGATGGGCGTCAGGGAACCTGTCGGGAAAGCTCACGTTCGACCTCGGGTCCGGCAGGACGGAAGGCGGCATGAGTTCCCACCTCCAGGGAAGCACGAGCTCGCAAGCAGCCTTGGTACCCTTGTTGGGATCGGATGGGTCCATCGTCTTGCTGCAGAGGAGGACGACGATCTCGATCGGCTGAGGGATCGACAGGCCAGAGCCGTCAGAGGGGTTGGCACCAACGCAGAGGTTGGTGATCAGCTCGAAAGAGCTGGGCGGTTCGTCAGCTTTCTGGTAGAAGATCATCTCGGAGGCTGAGGCCGTCCGTAGGATGCTGTTGGATCCAGTCGTGTCCATCTTTAGGATGGGGGTCTCATTCGGTGTGACCTCGGGCTCTTCCCGATCCTCCCCGCTTGGTGCCAGGGACTTGGCCAGCAGCGAACCTGGCAAGCCCCTCTCCCCTCCGCCAGCGTCGACATCACCGTTGAGCCCGAGTGCCCTCCTCCACAGTTCCCTCCTCCGGCGAATGCCACTCTTCTTGCCAGAGGTTCCCCCTTGGTTCCTCTCTTCGGTGATCATTCCAAACGCGACAGAGTCGAGTAGGAATGCCCTGGCGATCTTTTCTCTCAGCTGGTCGCACCACATGATGGCGAGGTGGTCGACGCTCGACCAGAGAGCAGGCATAGAGGATGTGTAAGTCGAGATCCTGGCGGCTGGACAGTCGGCGCTGATACCGGCGAGGGAGAGCGAGGTCGGGTCGGAAGGGAGCTGGGTGTCAAGCAGGCCACCGGCGATGGATATGATGAGGGGAGGGAGGCCGGACTGCTTAGAATTCTGATGGTTGATCTTATCGTACACTTTCTGCACGCCCTTGTCGAATGGGACGGGGGGAAGGCCATGGGGGCTGCTCAGGGTCACGATGGTGTCGACACTGTCCTGCTGATAGTTTCCGACATGGCTCATGAGCCTCGCGGCGATGCCTCCCATACTGTGAGCGAGGATGGGGATGGAGATCTTCCTGTCTCCAGCCATGAGGTTGTGAGTGGGAGGGGAGAGGTAGATGGACCTGAGGTAAGCCACGACCTCGTTGAGGAAAGTGGCCTGCTGCTCGAGGGTGTTGCCGTGGAACGCGGAAAAGTCTTCGTTGAAGTCGACCGTCCACCAGTCGACGGGCCCTTTGGCGTCCTTGAAGTCTTCTTGAACCCCAAAGCCGTTGGGTCTCCAGTACTGCCTGGCAGAGCTGCTGGCGACACTTCTTATCTGAGCGTAGGAGCCCGAGTTGCCGGGAACGTAGAGGGCGGGCGATCCATTCGGGCTCTGTGACTTGTCGTAGTTACCCTCACGGTAGAGGTAGAGCTTGTACTTCTTGTGGAGCCCCGAAGGAGAGTAGCTTGCCATCTCGGCGGTGTGATCATTGTAGGAGGGGAACATTCTCGACATTCTACATTGTTGGTCGATCTCGAGCTGTCGGGGGAGGGAGGCGAAAGAGGACAAGGATAGGATGGCGAGGAAGGACGAGGTGAGGAGGATGAGGAAAGTCAGGAGCCATGGCCTGGAAATCCATGCAGGCTTTTGGCGGGCTGAGGAGGAAGGATGGGAGGGGGACGTCATGGTGATAGGGCGATGAGCCGTTGCTGCCCAGTATCCATCGTGTGTGGAAGCGGCGGCGTGACTGTATGCTTGGCCAGAGCACCACCACCTTTCTCCTCCGCTCCTCTTCTGAAGTTCCCGAGAAGAAGGAGGATGGAGCCGGAGAGGGAGATGAAGGTGAGAAGGAAAGGGAGAATGAGATCGAATCGATTGCGATGGATTCGTTTGGATAGAGGCGATGGAGTGACAGAGAGAGATAGAGAGAGAGAGACGGAGAGGATGGGGAGTAAGAAGATGAGGGAAGGAGAGAAAGAGGACAGAGCCAGGGACTTGAGAAGGTCTTCAGCGTGTAAGAATTCTTGCGTCTGTGCGTCATCTGCATCGGGCAGATGCAAGATGATATCGGGAGCTGCAATCGGGCAAAGTTTTTCACCCCCCCCCCCCC
>KZ820354.1:0-13294 GCA_003144235.1 Violaceomyces palustris
GGGGGGGGGGGGGGGGGGGGGGGAGGAAGGGAATGGTCGGAGATTTTTTCTTTCTTTCTACTTCTACCTCTTTTTTTGAAACGAAACACTTGCATGCGGTGGCTTGCTTCCTATCTTAAGGGGCCTCTTAAGGGGGGAAGGTGGGGTTTTGGGCTTGCGAGGATGGCAACTAAGGAATCGGGATCAGGGTTGATTTCGCAAGTCTGCGCCGCGTGGACAGCGACAAACGCACACTCACAAACACATACACACACAGAGACAAACGCATACACACACACATGGTCAAGCTATCGTTCCTTCGTCTGTGGGTTCTGAGCCCCCCCCCCCCACCCCGCCTTACTCTGCGGACCTACAAGAAGGTGGGCTCTTGCCATCATGGGAGTTCTCAGCTCTTCCAATCGGCTTGATAGAACGAACCCCTTCTCCCAATTTCCTGTGTCGTCCGAGGCAACGTGTCGGGGGAAAGGTGGAAGAGGGGGTGGGCGCGCTTCAAACCGCTTCAGGCGATCGCCCAACAACGGGCGAAGGGGAGTGGGCAACGCTGATTCGGAAACCCAAGATTTCGATCTGAAACGGGACATGGGTTCGAACCCTCAACTTGGTTCTTCCCTCACCTCACCAGGGATCCGGTCTCTGGAAGGGAACACATGGAGATCGGATCGCCACTCGCCATACCAACCTTCGTGCGCGATCTGAGGGCTGATGGAAGTGAAGGGGTGGGGGAGACATGGGAGGCATGGGTGGAACTCGCAGTGAAACATCTAGGCGGAAGAGGAACGGTGAAGGAGGAAGAGGAGCACGTTGACTGTGAAAGCACATGCACGGCTTCTCCCTCGATTGGAAGCCCACCGTAGATACGGGGGAGGGGAGGGGGAGGAGAGAGTGTGTGTGTGCGTTTGTTTGTCTTTCCAAGTTCTTCCGGCAAGGAAAGTAAGGAAATAAAGCTGGTGAGACAAAAAACCCATCACGGAAACACACACGCACAAACATGAACAAAATAAAAGCACAACCCAACCCAACACGCCTTTCCGCATATTTCTTCAGAACGGGTTGCTGGCATGCAAGAAGAGAGAGACGAAAAGGGAAAAAAAGAGAAAAGAAAAGGACGTTGGGGGGGGGCGAAGAGAACCGTGGGTTTGCCGACCACTTCCCGACCCTCTGCAACTCGTCCCACACGCTTCTCTCTCATGCGCGATGTGGTTGAACGTCCCCGCCTCGTTTTCAGGAGGGAGGGGGGGGGTTTCAGTTTCATGCCTTCTACAGCACCATGTGTCACCCCCACCTCGTTGCGGGCAAGTAGGGAAGGAGAGGGGGATGAGAGAGGAAGGCGAATTCTCGTCATCCCTTCTGGCATGAGGTTGATAGGCAATGTAAAAAAAAAAAAAAAAAAAGGATGGGAGCTCCTCATCCCCCACCCCCGACGAGTCGCCGCCTTGCATCTCTGGATCCCCGCGAACTCCTCTCCACCCACGTTTCTTGAAGGGCGATTTCCTGCAACTTTCCCCCCAAGTCGCCCCGAAACTACTCTTTTCTTCTTCAGGTTTCCGATCAACACCCGTTGAGGGAAAGCAAAGTTCGCAGGAATCGAATCGATTTTGGGGGGTGGGAGGGAATCATTCCTGGGGACTGCATATCGTCCCCCCTCCTCCCCACCAAACACCTTTTTGTTCACTGTACACTTCTTTTTGCCATCCCGCGGAACCTCTCTCTTGCTTTAGCCCACCCGCCCGAAGTTCTCGGTAGACTTGGTTTTCCCTCGAATTCGGAACCGGAAACGCCACGCCCCTCCTCTCTTCTACCACTACTTCTTCTTCGACCTGCGAGTCGAACCTGTCCCACTCTCCGAACGAAAGGAAGGAGGAAAGGATAAAGTGAGAGGGACGGACGGGTGTCTTCTTGACGAGGAAGGGAGAAGACCATCATGAATGAAGGGACCCCATGCATGTCCGAGTCCGCCACCTCGGCCGGAATTTTTTTTTCATTTTTCCGATCGGTTTTTATTTAGTTTTTTTTTTCTTCATTCTTTTTTTTGCACTTCCCTTTTTATTTTTGATGAAAAATGAAATATAAAGATGAAATCGAAAAAAACCTCCCGAATCTCCATGGCTTCTCATCCTCTTCCATCGACGGATCCCCCCCCCCACGGTGTTTTCCCTGTTCCGATGCGATCAGAAAGTTTTTCGAGGTGATGATGGGGTTTTGCATCTGCCTATCTGTCCGTCTGTCCACCCCAATCTCTCGCCGTAGGGTGATTCGCTCCACCAAAAAGTGGGGGTAGGCGGGGAGCGAGGACGGTCAGGGGGATTTCGTTCCGTCGACTTTCTTTTTTTTTTCCCTTCCCTCTCGATCGAATCAAGTTTCCAACAGCTTTTCCGTCCCTATCCATGTTTTTACGGTGCTGCGGAAGGGAGGGTGGAAAGGGAAGTGGTTGTCCCATCCGAAAGGTAGGAGGCGTGAGGATTCCCCTTCCAACCATCCAGCGAACATCTTGATGGGAGGAAGCGGACCGGGGATGAGAAGGTCTATCGATCTATCTCGACAGATTTTACTTCTTTTTTTTTTTTTGGAGAAAGAATGAAAAGGTAAAGACAAGAATAAAGACGAAACAGGTCCCACGGCTTTTCTCATCCGATGGAGAAGAATTTCCAAGCTGCGGTTGGCTTGTCCGGGGGGGGGGGTAGGATTTGGACATGTACTGGGATGTGTGTTTGGGATTGGAACTTTTCACCAACTCCTATGCCATCCAACCTTTCTCGACACCCGGGAAGGGCGAGTCTGTATGCTTGCTCTACGAGATTGCCGCCACGGTGTGAATCATTTCGGGACTCCTCCTCTTCGGGAGATGGTGTGGTTGGAAGGATGGGGAAGGGGGGGCAATGCTGGCTTTCTTTTCGGTTTTGAAGAACCTTTGAAACCCAAGCCCCCCCGCACCACAAACATCCTCGAACCGACCCGCTCAACCCTTGACCGAATCCAAGCGAAGAGGATCCCAAAGTACCGGGAAGATGACAGGGAAAGAGCCGAAAGGAAATCGGACTTTCCCTTCCCATTCACCACCCTTCCTCCTCCCCCCGCATTGCCTTTGCGTATCTCACTTCCATTGGTTCCCTCCCCCACATCCATGGGCCTCGTTCACCTTTCGGTCCCGAACTACGGGCTCTGGTTGGGTTCGGTAGACAAGCCTTTGCAGGCGATGAAACGTTGTGAACTTGCAAGAATTGGGAAGAAAAAAATAAATTTGTAAAAGGGATTGGGCCGTGACCAACCGTGCAGGGACGGTTCTCTCAAAGCGGGTGGGCGGGAAGGGTGACAGGGAAGTTATCCGGTCGATCAGGTTGCGGAGACGGAAGAGAGTGGAAGTGGGTGGGGTCGACTTCAGGTTACGGAACCGACGGACCGGTTCTCGGGAATGGGGGGGAGGGTTGAAGAAAAAGCGAAAAGAGAAAGGGAGGAGAAGGGTTGAAAAAGATACGAAAAGTTGACAAAAATGGTTCAAAAAAGGGAAAGGAAAAAAAAAAAAGCCCCCCTTCGTACCAGGCGAGGGGATCCCCCCTCTCCTTTTTCGCTGACGGCGATTCTGACTTTTTTTTTCAAGCTTGGCCAAAAGGTTTCGACAGGAGAGTTGCAAGTGGTAGTATAGAGAGGCAGGCAAGGAATTTTCCCTTCCGAGAACGCGGATGCTTCCGGTTGGGTCGATCCGGAAACTTTCGGGAACGCGGGTCGTTTCACGGGCTACCTCCACCTCCCCCCCCCCCTTTTCAGATTCTTCAATCTCCATCGATTTCGCTTCCTTCTCCTTATCTCAAACCTTCACTCTCATCGCTGCTTGTCCCCGCACGGGTAGGGGATCCGAAGATGGAGCCCCGGAAGGGTAGGTGCTACTCAAATGATATGCAAGAGGTCGATCGGTCTAGAGAAAAAAAAACGTTGCTGCCGGAGCGCGGAGGTGGAGGGGGGGGGAACGACGGCGTCTTGGCTCTTTCACACCAGTTCGATTCCATACGAACCCTGCTGCGCTGCGATTGCCTGAGGGACTGGGCTGCGTTCCACAAATCCCACCCCCTATACCCCGTCCCGTCTTAGGGGCCGTCCCTTCCCTCGAGCTTTGTAGAGAGCTTACATATCACACCTCCTTGCTGAGACTTCGGGATCGCAAATGGGGGGGGAAGGGGGGAAGGGAAAGGTGCTTCATGATTTTCAACGGATTCTTTCAACGCTCCTTCCATCCATTCGCAAGATGGAAAGGGGTTCTCGCCGGAGGGAGAGCGAAAAGAAAAGGTCATTTTTCAGATGAATTCTGGCCCGTTTGGTTCCGGACCAAACCAGGCGAAGCGGAGCCCCGGCCATATCGTAGCCTTCCCTCCACCCCACCCTCGCAAGTCGCGGCCGTTATGCTCCTATTATTGAATCTTTCGATTCGCTACTTCCATAAAGCACATACCGCGGTAGACCTTTGCCTGCTTTCACCCCCCCCCACACCCCACCAAAGCAGTCAGGAAGGGGAATAGAATTTTGGAAGGCGACGAACCCCCGCGAACTTTCATGGTTAGGGACCGGTGAAGCCTCACCCCACAGTAGCACCGATTCGGATCCGCCTTCATGTCGTCTTATCACACCCCACCCTCATGACCTGACACGTCGTGGGGGTTGGGTTCGCGGGGCGGAGCGGCAGGGCATGAATCTTGATGAAAACCTTCCTCAACCACACCATCACCCTCGTCAATTCAGATTCACATCTCTCCTTTGTCTTTCCTAACGTTCCACTAGCATGGAGCTCCTTGCTCGTCCCCCGAGGTGGGGGTCATGGAAGTCTGCCCAAGCGGTTGGAAAGAAAAGGGAAGGGTTGGTTGGTCTACCTTATCTTTTTTCAACTTTGTTCATCTGTTCCGAACGGCAAAGTCTGCCTTCAGTCGGGCGATCGTCTCGATCCTCGGCCCCTTCTTTATTGAACGCCGCCTGAGAAGAATTCCGCTTAGGTGAAGGAGAGACCAAAAGGCTGAAATTGGAGGGGGTCGGCACTTTGAGGAGACTTTGTCGTTCCTTTCGCGTGCCCAGCTCTCCTCTCTCTCCAAACCAGTGTGCTGCCGCCCCCCCCCCCCACCCCCCGGTTCCTTTCCCCCAGTTTTGCGGGGAACGGACCGACTGAAAGATCATGTGCGGTGTGGGTGGACAGTAGGGTGATGTCCCCAAAAGGCTTCAATGACCAGTGCTTCAGGAAGTGGGAAGTGAGTGGGGAGAATGTGGGGGAGGTGTGAGTCAAACTCCGATCGATGGTTTCTCCTCTTTAATTCGAAAAGAGAGATAAGAGCCGTACTTCTCGACCGAGTGACCAGGCTGTCTCGGCCTTGAAAGGACCGATGCCCCCGAGATGATGATGTGGGATCGAACCCCGACCGACTTGCTGGCATCGCTGGAAGGGGATGGGAGAGAAAGCCGAGAAGAAGAGAGTCGAGTTCTCCGACGCAGGGCAACTCATCCAACCTTGGACCGCATCCCCCAACCGTTCATTTTTTTTCATCATTTTCCCCACCAAGGAGGAAGAGGCAAGAGGTGCCCAACGTGTTATTGTGGGGTGTGTGTAGGGGGGGGGGGCGGGGGTGGCATCTTCCCTCACGTGAGTGGAAGAAGGCGGAAGAGCAAGAGGTTCCATGGAGAGAATTAGAATTTCTTACTTTCATCGAGTAATCACCCTCGCACCCTCTTCACCGCACGAATTCAACGTCGCCTCTTGCATTCTCTTCTCTTCCCCTTTCAAAGAGTCAAACCTCCCCCGTCCCCCCGCATTCTTCCACACTAGCACTTCTTCTTCTCCCTCTCCTACCTGCAGGAATCATGCGGATCGCTTCTCCCCGCAAGCCCTCCGAAACCTTTCCCCCACACTCGCACACCGTGGGAGGTTCGAAGCTAGATCTCATTCGTCAAGACGATGAGGGAGCTGAAGAAGGGGAAAGGTGACCGGGAGGAGGGAACCGGTGGGGGTGGGGAGAAATGAAAGAGGTCAGCCGCACGACACACACAAACACAAACACCTGACCCAAGAGAAAAATCACGAGATTTTCACGCAATCCCGAAGATTAGCGTGACACAGCACCTGACCCGAATCATGGAAAGGAACACGTAGAGCGTCTAAACCGAGAAAGAGAAGGAGGAGGTGGAACACCTTCTCCGAACCCTTCTTGAAAGTGAGACTTCCTTCCCCCCCCCCCCCAACACCATGTGATTCAACACCGCGGGTGGTCAGGCGGTCGATCAAGTCAAAGCCGAAGGGGTTTTTTTTTTTTTTCTTTTTTAATAAAAAAAGGAAATCAGTGAACCTTTTCCATTCTTCCTTTCTTCCAGCCGATCACGTTGAACAAGCTGAGATGCTTTTCTCGAATTCTGTTCATGCTCGATAGCGATTGCGGCCAGAGCCGCAGAGGAATCTTCACACACGCACCCCTCTCGTGATCTCGGATCGATCTAAACCCTGTGTGAAAGAAGGAAGGGAAACCCCCGACTTTGGGTTTCGGTCAAGGGATGAAGCAAAGGGACCGAATCGAGAGGACTTTGGCTCCGAATTCCCTTGGCTTCACCAATCGGTTCGGCGCCTCCTTGGACAAGAGAGTTTGGGGTTCGCAAGGGGGAAAGGGGTTTAGAGCAGGCATGCGTGGGTTTCTCGTTGTCATTGAAAATTCCTGGCAGACCGTTAGGCATGAGATATCCCCGAGGGAAGGGAGGGTTTCCAGATTCATGTCCGGTTGAACGATCGAGAGAGCCTCCCGATCAGGAGAGTAGGAAGAATTCCATAGAAAGAAAATGCGCCTGTCTGGGTTGGGTGGGTGATTCGAGGTGGGGTTTCCCCTTGTAAAGAACGTACACAGCCCGTTCCGACTGAACCGAAAGGACACCGACATCCATTCCCCCCCCCCCCCCTCACCGTTTCCGTCCCGCCTCTGCGGGGAAGTTGATCTGATTTAGAAATCTGGGGTACGACTGCATACAGGTGGGGTACAGGGAGGAAGGGGTGGGGTGAAGAGGCAAACGAAAAGGAAAAGTCGACTCTCCAACTTGGCAACTGGAATGCAGGAAGGGGGAACAAGCTTGGGGTTTCTACAACAGTCTTCCTTTCAGAGGACGAGTAACTCTCACTCCCCACCTTCCCTTCCGCGCCAACCCCCACCCAGGAATCCTTCGGGACTCTTTTCTTGGCTCGGCCCTTTTTGCCGTCACTGAGTGGGTCAACGGTCTACGTAAAGTCCATAGTGAGCAGTGTGTGATGCATGTCTGTCCCCCGTTTCGTTGGGTTTGTGGAAGGGAAAGAACGGAAGAGAGAGGGTGAGGAACTGGAACAAAAAAGAAGTGGGCCAATCCTCACTGGCTAATCTGCTCGAGTCCGTGCGAATTGCCACTCAGCCCCTACAATAGGTGCGACAAAACAAAACAAAATAAAAAAACAGACGGGGGCAAAGCGAAAGCAGCCTGAGATGGTGGGAACCGTGATGTCGAACGAGCTGAATCTCTTTTCGACCCAGGCAAACCTTTATCCAAACCAAGCCCCCTCGCTGAATCAAGTGGGTGGGGGGAGTTTGAACTGGATTCAGGAAGGGAGGTGGGTGATGGGGAAGCCAACTGACGAAGGGGAAAAGGTCCTGAGCCCGTTTGGATTCCCCCAAGCTGGGCTTATCTTTTTCCCCGGATGGTGGGGTGCGGGAAGATCATCCTTACTCGTTCTCCCGCCAGCCTCAATCCAACTCGACAGAGCCTTGGAGGTTTCTACAACGAGGGTTCGAGGTTGGATTGGAGCCTTTGCGTCCAGTTACACCGTTTCATCATCCACTTGATCTTGTCCAAGCCGGGGAGAAGGGGGGGGGACACTTGGCTCCCCTCCATGAGACACGGTCTAGGGGCTGGATCGGAGTGGGCACGAAGAAGGACGATGCTGGAGACCCTAAACCAGGAAGAAGTTGAATAAAAAAAACATGAGCAAAAAAAAAAACGATTAAAAAAGAAAACACGGTGAGATTACACCTCCAGAGCACATGTGTGGGTGCGTAGAGAGCTTGGGATGAACAAATCTCCGATCCCCTTTCGGGTGAACTGTTGTCGATAAGCTCTCACAAAGTGGAGAGCGACAGTGAAAAAAAAAGGCTTGAACTTGAAAGAGGAGGTGGAACGCTGAGAATAGAGGCAAGGTGAATACACGAAATCCGATACGCTGCAAGTCTTGTAGAGGGTCACGAACTCACGATAGAACCCAAAAAGCAAGATTAACAAAAAAAAAAAAAAAGTCAGATTCAAAGTGTAGATTTAGATACCCCTCCAAAGGCGTGGGTTGACTGGATGCGACACCACACTTGTGACTCTCAGAATGTCCCTTACTCTTCTCCTCACACTCGCAACTGCTCATCCATCCTGGGGCTTGACCCGGACCGCGCGCGTATTTTCTTTGAGAAAAGATTTCCGCATTCGAAATCCTTGTCCACGTTGGGCGAGTGGAGGAATAGGGGGAGGGGGAGGGGGTTGGGAGGGGAGTTGAGAACGAGCTTACCACATTCATACTCGAATTCCCTTCTCGAGTGTTTAGCCCTATCGATGTAATCGGCTTTCAACTCGCCGAGCTGATCGCTCGCGCCCAAGGTAGCGAGCTGCATGTGCGTCATCTCGACCCTTCCACCCCATCTTCGCCCAAAATGTTGTTTCTAAAGTGGGGGGATAGAAAGCCACAATCGTAATACAATACAATAATACAATCGACAAAGTCAACACAGATCAAGTAGGACTCGAACCCAACGGCCACGAGACAAGATCGCAGCTAGAGATATATGCCGAGATGGGTTGACGCGCGCGCCGAGGGTAAGCCGAAGTCCGAATCGAATCCCAATCCATAGAAACACCTGGACTCGTTGGTGTCCCCATCTGCGACCACTTGAGCCTTGGCTCTCGGGAACTCGTGAGGGGGGAAGGGTAGGGAGAGGTGGACTCAAGAGCTCTAGCCAAGACGGAAACGTTTCAGGAATATACTGGAATAGAGGTTTGTACCTAGAAGATTCCGAGAACCCAATCGGTCGGGATACCAGGTTGTGAATAGAAGTCGATAATCAACCTCTTTCTTTCTAATTTTTGTAGTCCTCCCTTTTTTGGGGGGGAAGGAGAGGGGGATGGAAGATCGATTGAGTGCGCATCGATCCCCCTCCCCTCCCCTTCCTAGAGCTCGAGATGGAAGAAAGATTAAGACGTTATTCGATTTGCGAAACGGCTTTCCCCTCCCACCCAAACGTATGAGAGCCATGAAAGCCTTTTCTTCCTCAGACCCACGACCGTGTGCGCCAACGTGTCGAGGCAAAGGTAGACTACCAAAGGATCCCAAAACGCTGACTGAGCCATGACCATTGTCAGCCTCAAGATGAAACCTCGCTTTCCCCACCCCGCGGTTGACTCACCCTCGAACTGATTCTTCTTCTTCCTCGTCAGGGAGAGCAGAGATTCCCCCCATGTCGTCCGCATACATAACAGGTTCAGCCTGAGTTTTCTTGGTTGAGAGTTTTACCATCCCCCTTTTTTTTTTTCTTTTCTTTTCTTTTCCCTTTTCTGGTAGAATTCCGCGTTTGGACTGTGGGATAAGAGGTGTCCACCCTATAGTGCACTCTGACCTTTGGGGGACAAATTTTTTTTTATCATCCGCGAAAAGTTCTCCCGTCAGATCCACTTCATTTCGCCTTTTTTCATTTCTTATATTTCTCCTAACGTGCGTGCATCCCATGCAAGCTGCCTCCACCCCTTTTGCTGCTCGCTCTATTCACATGTGCCTTATGAGGGGAGGGGAGTCATCCTAATCATCCCTTGAATTCAAGCGATGTCTTTTTAAAGGCTTTCATGTCTTTCTTCTTTCTATTCGATTAGGAATTGTAGGCGTCAATCCACAGGGGCTCGCGTTGGCTTCTCTTTACAAAGCCGTGACCTGGTGATCGCCTCGGGGTCTCAGGGAAATCCCCATTCGAATTCGACCCAAATCATCCAAGGCCCCCCACTCGAACTCGTGGCTTGACCGAGTTTCAAATCCACAAGTTTTTCGAACCCAAAGGGAAAAGGCAAACCCACCTTCTTCGGATGGGGAAACCCGCGACCAGAAAAGAAAAGAATGTACTTGGGTCGAGGGGGCCCTCACGGAAAACGAAAAACGAGTTCGGTTTCCCGTTGGTCGACTCGGTCTTGCCCAAGCTGCGTCAGTCAATCTTCTTACGACGTGCTCTCCACCCCCCTCCCTCGTGTTCTTGTCGCCGTTCCTGTCGTCCCACCTCGCCATCCTACTGGCCGAACTCATCCCCTGCCCCAATTCTTCCCTCTCGCTTTCGTCCAGTACGACGGTGAGGGTTGCTTGGCGGAACCTTTGCGACCCTTCAGGTCAATCAATCGCAACCTTCAAGCTGACTCCCTCCTCCCCGCCCCCCTTTCCCTTGCAATTCGAATCCAATCTCTGCCGAACAGGTTTTTCTTTATTTTCTTTTTCTTTCCTTGAGCTGCGCATGAGTGCGTGTCCGCGATTCATTGATTGATTGATTTTTTTAACCTTTCTCCTCCCCCGCAGTCGGTAGGTTCTTTCTTCCATCCCATCTACCCCCAATCCCCCCACCCAACTGTATCCGATTCTGTTCATCCCCGGGTAGCCCCACCTATCCCTCCTTCCTCCCTTCCTTCACATCTCTACCGCACATCTCTCCTCGAAAAAAAAAAAGGCTTTCCCCACTTCCATCTCTTGCTCCATCTAGACACCACCCTTTCTTCCTTTGGATCCACCAACCTCTCCTCGTTTCGATACCTCCCACCATCAACTATCGCTGTCAACTATCTGCTTACCCCAGTCCTAACAGGAGGGTACATAAAGAGGCATACAACCAGCGCAGCCACGGTCCCCTGTAATCTCTCGCCGAAAGCGAAGAAAAAAGGTTTTACGCCCCGCTTCAAACCTCCTCGATCAGCTCAGCGCAGGAAAGAGGAATCAGCCTCTCCCGACATCTTCTCCGACCCCTCCACCTGCCCGCTTTTCGCATTGAATCTACCCATCCAACCTTGAATCTAGCTGGCAGAGATCAGCTTGCCAAGGCTTGAAACCGGTCCAACCCTTATCCAAGATAGGTCGCTCAAGAAACGGGACTACGAAAATCGAAGGAAAGGTGAGCATTCATGGCTCAGTCTCGTAATTGGTTCGGGATCCCTTGGTCTTTCTTGATCTGGTGTGGACCTTTGGGTCGCTTAGGCAAGGGGTCGAAGCAACGATGAGATCGGGAACGGACTTTGCTCTCCTTTCTCTTATCTTCCATGGCTGCTCGAGATCCATCACAATCTCGAGTGGGTTTTCCCATTACATAACTTCGATTCTGGATCTGAGCTTATGGCTGGGGAACCGAGCGTGGGGAGCATGGGCATTGGACTCTGGATCGGTGAAGGGAGCTATTGTGGGAAGAAAAGGCAGAAGGAGCAGGATGCAGCTTTTCCCTTATCTTTCCACAAATGAGCGTAAATGTTGCAAGGAAAAGGAGGGGGGAGGCAGCAAGGTTCTTGGTTGCCCTTCCTCTTTCTTTCTTCCTTTGCTTTGAGAGGGAAGGGTTCGGATCGGACGTCGAACTGGGCCTCCGTACCTTGCCCTTCTCACCCCCTTTCCCCATTGTGGGGTAGAGTCCGACTCGATTTTCCTGTGAGAAACATTGCTCGTTCAACCTGGAGGGCTTTGGCCGGCTGAGCTGAAGGGGCGGGGGCGGGAGGCAGGTTGACAGGGGGGGCTCGATGGGGTTGCTCCTCCTGCTTCCCTCAATGCCTTCCCTGTCTCGCCTATCTGATGGCATCGAATGCCACTACGGTCCATCGGGTCCTATGCACTTTTTTTTTTCATCCTTTCTACTTTTGCCTAAACCTTTTCACGCGTTGTCTCAACGGCCTCGCTTCGATTGGAAAGTGGGGAAAGGGGAAAGGGGCGTGAAAAAGGCGGGGGTCGATGGTTGACAGACCTCCATGAGTGTCTGTAAGAGGTCAAGGGGAGGTGGGGAAAGGGGGTCGGGTTTAGGCAATCAAGTCGTTGGCGGACCTCCCGCACGATCTGCGCCTCTGTCGCCCACCTGTTTGCCTAGGTCGAAAAGAAATCGACAGTTGGACAGGGGAGGAGAGAGGATGACAAGCCAAAGGAGGAGGGAAGGCGGCTGGGGGGGTAGCGTTAAAACGAGCGAGATGACAGCTATCGCGGTCGTTATCACGCGTGATAGGAGGAGAGCGAATCCGAAAGTGGTTCGTGATGAACAGAGTGGAGACAACTCTGGCTCCCTTTCTCCCTGCCTTCCTAGACCCTCTTTGGTAAGGGGTCGGTGGTTTGAAAGAGGTTCGAGTCCGAATTTCGTGATCTCTGCCTGCCCTTGTCAAGCTCGATTAGCAATTTCGAGTTGGCGTCATCCGGCTGGTGATTTCCTCCATCTCACCCCCCCCTTGGTAAGCCTGGGGGGGTTGGCGGGGGTTGCTCGACTCGCCTTGGTTGGCGACTTCAAAAGGGGTAGTACGGGTGAAGTTGGAATTCAAAAGGGCAAGGGAGGAGGCAAAGCTGCATCGGGGGTTGGGCTGGCGCGCTAATCTCGGCCAAGGTCTCGAGCGCGCACAGAGGGGGTCCGAAATCCAAGAACTAGAAACGTTCTTCGGTCTAATCACAGACATGATACGCGGCTCTCGCCTCTCCCTCTCACCCTCTCTTTCTTACTTTCTTTCTTTCAATTTTTGAACAAGAGACGAATCCCCTTTTTGTATTCCCTTTCCCTTTCCCTTCCTACTTTCCTTTCCCTCTTGACCCTTCTCCTTTTCCCGACCCTCACTTGACTTGGGTTGACTACCGAATCCTGCCTCATCTGTCTCCGCTTGCGCACCTCGCCGTTGGTGGGCTCCCCCCCTCCCCCCCCCTCTCTCTCTCGTCCCCACCCTCCCTCTCTCTCCTTCTCCCCCGCTCTCTTTTCCCCTCTCGTCTCGTTCCGCTTCCGTTTCCGTTCCTACTCCCTTTCCTTCTCTTGCCTCCCCTCTTAACCCGCTCCTCCCTCCTTCTCTCCCGCCGCCCCTGCCTTCTCTCCCCTCCCCAATCTGAATTCCTCGCTCACTCTTTTCCCCTTCGGCTCGTGTGAAAGAGAGGCCAGAGGCAGAGGCAGACTTACCTCCTCCATCCTTTCACGGCCACAGCGCAAGGGAAGGAGGAAAGAAGGAAAAAAAAAAGGAAGGAAAGGGGTGGAAAGAGGCATCAAGCCCGCTCAAAATTAATATTCTCCATCCCCTCAAATCATCTCGCCTCCCC
>KZ820356.1:0-13222 GCA_003144235.1 Violaceomyces palustris
ACAAGGTGTTCGCCACAGTTTGCTTTGTCGTTCCGACCTGGGCGGCGATTTGGCTGTACGAGAGGCCCCCCAGGTGTGCTAAACTAATGATTCTGCCTCTGCAAGATGGTGTAAGCTCACCCTGGTGTGGCATGGCGAGTTTGAAGGTGTTTTATTATGTGAGTTGTGTAGGTACAGGCAAGGGAAGAAGGATGTGGTGGTAGTAGTGAAGGTGGTGATCGCGACGGGAAGATCACGCGTCAAGACATATATCGGCAGGGTCTGTACTGTACATATCCATGTGAAGAAAGAGGGCTCGTTTCCCCTCCCACCCCCCAACCCTTCCCCCCTTGGCCCCCTTGGGTGGCCTCAGGTGAGGGAAGGGAGGCGGATGAGAAGGGTAGGTGAGAACGGCAGATGCCGCCCGCGTGGCCAGTGGTTTCGTCTGCTCATACGTACTGTATATACAAAGCGCAACCATCATACTGTGCAGCACAGTACACACTGTGGGTACTTTACGGCATCTACAATCTTTACATGCAAGCACACGATCAATGATTTGTCGGGACGCAATCCTTCACAAGGAGCTTTCTCGAAAGACCTCAGAAGGGCGCAGAGTCCTTGCTAGTACGCCTCCAACGTCCAAAGTAGGTGCTTCAACCAACCATCAACCATCTCCACAAACACTGGTCGTCGTCGTCATAATCATGTGATTATTACCAAGCTTGGTTCCAACAACAGACAGCGGTCCATCGACTGCTCCCAAGCTTCACCTTGTTCAGGCATTCGGTTCAGGCACTTACGAATCTAGCTCAACTCTCTTTCCCTCTCTGTTATTCTTATTATTTTGTTTGATTATCCTTTTTACTTAACTTTCTTCCACCATTCCTTTCCTCGTCCTTCTCCCCCTCCCTTTTCTTGTTCTTTGAGAACTCGAGCAAAGCATGGTTGGGGGTTGGGGAGAACGGGGAGCTACTTACAGTATGTACTACTGCTACAAGTTATCGAGCCCACATGCGTGAATGGAGGAGATGACAACGATACAGGACCACAAAACTCTCTGGATTCGACTTTCATCTCGACTTTGCGAATGACGGAACTTTGCTCTGATTTCGACCTGAAGGCAATGAGTGGGTTATCAGAAGAAAAAAAAGGTGGACGTGTTCGCAAAACGAAAGCGATCAGCCTTTCAAGCTTAGTCTCGTGTTTCTCCGGCAAAGGGATGTCCCCAGCCTTGCCTGACTTGTCGAGGCTGCGAGCCAAGTGATGGTGGATTCACCACGAAACAAGAATTTCATGAAAGCAGGCTGATCTGCAGAGGGAAGGGGAAGGAGAAAGGAAGTGGAAAAAAGAGATGAGGAAGAGGGACAAGAAAGAAAAGAAAAGAAAAGAGAGGAGAGGAGAGGAGAGAGAAGAGAGGAGAGGAGAGAAGAGAAGAGAGGAGAGAAGAGAAGAGAAGAGAAGAATAGAGTAGAGAAGGAAGATGTCGGAGAACACATAGGTGCTGGCAGATCGACAGATGGACCACGCCGAAGCAGATCGATTCGTTACGAGTTCCTAGGCGAAGCTGTGTTGAACACCCTCACAACGTCTGCTCAAAGGGTATGATGCTGAGCTTGGGCCGGTGCACCAGAAAGAGATTGATATCCTTTGAAAGCCCCTCTGCCTCGACCTGAGCCTCTGCCACCATGATTGGTCTTTGGGCCACCACGACCACCTCGTCCTCTGCTAACTCGGTTGCAATTGTGATTTCCACCTTGATGGTGAGCTGGGAAAGAACTGTGCGAAACCCTTCCGAAAGCTGGATAGCCGTGAGCGCTGCTCGACGACTTCTCCAGAAGGCGATCTGACTCTGTAGCTCTCTTCTCACTATCTGCGCTGTTGGAGCGCTTGTTGGGAGATGAGGGAGGGCATGGCAACTTTGGAGATAATTCATCCGAGCGAACGTGGTGACCATCTCGAGATAGGAAAACTGTGCTTGAAAAGCGCCTTCCTCTTCCTCTGTGATTCCTGCCTCTCCCACTTGTCCCAGGCTGATGGCTGTTCAACCTATCAAAGCGCGGGCCGAGCCCCTGGCCTTCGTGGGCTGCTCGGGGCTCATATGAATTGGGCTCCCTGTACTCGCTTGAGGTGCTGAAATTCTGCCGGACAGAGTAGGTAAGGCGCTCTGGACAAGCTTGCTGGTGGAACGCGATCGTATTGCCATCATACGGGCCATGGCCCCAGAAACCTTTCTCGGAAAGTTGGGAGATCAAATGCCAATTGTACGTGAGATGTTCCTCCCGGCTCAGCCTGTATCTCGTCGCCATTTCTTGATTAAATGCACTCCAAAAGTACGGAGATGCGGATGCTTGAACGCCCGCAGGAAAATAGCCGGGAAGCAACGTGGGATTGGGGGAGCCGTTTAGCACCGGACCATGTCCAGCAAAGAATGGAGGCAGCAGGGAGCTGTGATTTGCGAATGAATGGTTACTTGGGTATCTTTCTCGCCAGTCGGTACTGAAATGAGAAGAAGAAGAAACGTCCGGGTTGGGAGCGCCAACAGAGCCAGAAGTAAAGCCAGGGCCGTATTGAGCGTTTCTGGCACTGATTGGGCTAGTTCCAGCGGGGAAAGCTAGTCCGGGCGGTGGTCCTTGCTCGGATAGGAAAATATGAGGTGGTTGGATCGGAATTGAATCAGCGCTTGGAGAACTTATCTTTCCTTCTTGGGTTGGTCCCGGGGTGGTGCTAAAGTTTGTACCAGCTATCTCTGCAAACCCATCCTTTGGACCTCTGCCTTCCAAGTCGACCCTGAGGGAGCCAGTTTTACGGTCTAACTCTGCATGGCGGTAAAGATCTTCAAGGGCAGCTCGCTCTTGCATCTGCCGTTCATCTTCGAGAGACAATCTCTCTGGTGGCGGTAGCTTAGAGCCCAAGTGGCTCGGAGGTTGAACTTGCTCTGATTCACGACCGGCAGCAGAGGGGACGGTGAAACCTCGCATTCCTGGCTCTGTATAATCCAGTAACTTGTCCATCGCTTCCACCTCTGCATCTTGTACAGAGTCTTCTCCTGGGCTTGATAATGAAAGGCCAGATTCGACCGTGACAGCGGAAACCTGACCATGTTGCCTCTCGAAGCCCGAATTTCTGTTGAGATCTGGAACAAGGTGCATGTCCGGACGATTTTGGCTTTCTATACTTTCCTCGAACCACTCCTTGTGTTGAAGTGCGTCCCCCTCCTGCTGAGCCTGCTGGAACTGGACAGCATCGCTCCTAAGACCCGAGTGTCCATCCGCCAGGTTGTTTTGGGTGCTGCCCAGGAACTGGTCGTTAGGTTGTGCCATGATGATAGGATTATGCTCACTGACATATTGGATCGAGTGAGCTGGAGGGATGCTTGTGAAATCTAGTTGAGCAAACTGCAATCTCGACTCGACACTACTGGGCCGACTGGTCGCAATAGCATGAGCGGGGTTCCTCAAGCCTTGGTGGAATGCATGATTCGGCACGAACTTCTGCCTTGCACGCCAGGAAGCCGGAGTTGTGACATCGCTCAATGGTCCGAGAGTCCCTGGAAGGTGGCCATGAAAAGAGTGTGAGTAAGTAGAACGATTACTTTGCCGAATCATCCGACCTTGCATTCCATTGCGTTGTCGCCAAGGCGAACTTCGGGATTCCTCTTCGAGCATTGCAAGTTCCAAGTCATCCAGCTCGTTCTGCGAGAACATGCTGGCTGCTTGATGCGGAACTTGACACAGGCTACCCGGAGATTGATTTTCACGATCTGACATCCGATCTTGGAAGTGAACGGGGGCAATAGACTTGGGCTGAATTCGAAAAGGCGTAAGATGGGAAGAAATGTCGCCAGATGGGGCGGCGCAGAATGTACCAGAGGCGGGATAGAATAGGGGATAGTGTTGGTAAGGGAGAGGGCTCGTCAGACTCTCGACTTTGAGTTTCGAGACTCAGCTGGAAAAGGTCAGTCACAGGCCGAACTTACAAAGTCACCACTGTCTGCACTCGTCAAACTCCATTTAGCAGCTGTGAAAGCAAAAAAGTCTTCGATAGCATGTCGCTCCTTGGTGCTGAGAGAAGCAAGACTTGCGGCCCACGAGCGATCTCTAGACCCTTGGAAGTCTATGTCAGAGTCAAACACGTCACCTCTACTACTCCTGTCCGAGCTTAAAGTAGCTGATTCCCGACTTGACGAAGCAGAACTGCTGAGAGGGCTCTGACTCTCTTCCGTACGTCCTTTGACACGAGACTTCCCCGAAGCCCGTCCAGGAGTCGCCGGTCGGGAGCAAGGAGGCGAGAGCTCTACTTCATGGCAGAAAGGGTAGCCTGGTGAGGAAGGCCAAGGCAGAAACTCCTCCGGTGCCACTTTACCCTCGTTGCTTGCATGAGAAAGATTCGTCGTGAGAGCAACCCGAACGTCTGAGGGAATTGAGCTATCTTCTTGCCGAGAGTCGGTGAAGCTCACCCTTGGGCTGCGGCTCTCGAGGATGGCGATCGCCTCTTGGATGGGTGACTTCATATGTGTTGCATTCTGTTTCGAGAATACAATTGCTGGACGATTCCAATTCCAGGTGTAACCCAGCGGTTGAGGCATCGAAGGTAGTGCCGCGTGGGTGTAATAGGTCAACCGGCGCTCACGGAAACGCCCGCAGAATTTTGGTATGGAGAGCTCAAGATCGACCCATTGCAGACTATGGAGTCTCATTCTCCTCTCCATGGACCTTCGTGGATGGACGCCGTCGAAATCTGGAAGTGCAGCAACGCTCTTCATCAACCACTGTCGACGCGTGACGTGCATACAGCGGGACGAGTCTTGCCCCCATGGATTTTTGCGTGAGCGTAAGCTTTCTTGGTTGACGATATTCTGAGGATCCAAACCTGCGGCTCTTTCGGTGATTGTCATGCGACTGCAGAGTGTCTTTTCCCTGCCTTGCCTTTCTATGACCACTTCGCTTCCTTCCGGGCTCATGACATTGGGCCAGTTTGAATTTTGCGGGGTCAGGATGAATTCAGTTCCCTCAAAGTCACTTTCCCTGCGAGAACCAAGCCTGAAAGATGATATTGGTGGCGAGATCGAACTTTGTCGAGCAACGAGATCAAAGTCTGGATCGATGTTTTCAAAAGCGTTTACTAGCGATCCTGGCATTGGCACCGCAGCCTTGATACGCCAATCCAATGTTCGCTTAAGCCTCTGCATGCGTTCCTCGGTGTTGCCATCGCCGAAAATTGGAGGTGGTGAGCTAGGCGGGGCAGGCTCTGAAGAGTCACACGTGCAAGAGCCGCTATGATCCCCAAAAGTGCTTTGGTCTTCCTGGCTTTCAGTCTGTCGAACTTTCTTGACAGGTGCCAAACAACCGTAAAGCGTCCTATCATGCCTCTGAGTTAGGATTTCCCGCGTAGCTCGATTCGAACGATGTGCACCAGCCCAGCGGACCTTTTTCGAGGTGCTGTCTCCGTCAGAGTTCTCATCAGCGAGAGCAAGCTGCGAATCACTTGGGCTGTGACGCCTCGAGAGGGCCGTGCGCGAGCGCACCAGCTTCTCTCTATGCTCTGCCGAAGCTGCCAAGGATACTAAACTTGCGGACGGCGAGTCGGACTTTAGTTCCTCCGCGTGGTCGGAACCCGTCATCCCTGGTCCTGCTACTGGACCGTAACCTTGAAAGAAGGTCATGGTGGAATCAGGAGCCGTTCTCGGGGGAAAGTTTCGCTGCAAGTCTAGCTTTTGCAAAGCTGGCGCCTTTGACTCGAATCGGTGAAGGGTGGCTGGGGCCTTCGTTGCCCAGTTCCAGTCCTCATGCTGCAGGGTGGGACGTGGGAGCAGATTGGATGACGATGTTTGGCCGAAAGCCTGACTTCCGCCTTTGCGGAGAGAATCATCTCGTTTCAAGTGCGCCCGTCGTCCAGAGTCGGCTCTGCTGCTACTCGTGCACAAGGTGATCGTGTCCAATCTCGTATGGCCGTAGAAAGCTTCACTCTGCGAGCGAATTTGGTCGCCTAGATCGAAAGAGGTGCTGTTCTTGTGGGAAACGTCCTCAGAGGGCTCCACACTCCCAAAAGCAAAGTGATCCGTTGGCGGTGATCGGTTGGGTTGCTCTACCTGATAAGGAAGTGTCAGACGTCTTGGGCTGAATTGATACGCGTCCGATGTCTGAGGATTGCAATGTAGCAAGACCGGTATCTCGCTGGACCCTTCTGGTATGAAGTCGGCGGTAGAATCTGAGGGAGAAGGGAAGCAACTGCCTCCAGCCGTATGGTACGAAGCTTCAGTCTCGCTTTTGGATTGCAGCCTTTCATGATCTTGCTCTTGATTGTCATTCAGCGTCAGCTCCGAGCCCCGATCCGGCGCTGCTCTACTGATCACCTTGGCCTTTCTGCTCTTCATCATATCAGTGTTCTCCAGAGAAATACGATCCTTGACTGAGAGCATGACGTCGTCGTCTTCAGCAGGCATCGATTTGCGCGTCTGTGATCCAGGAGTGGGTAAAGTTCGCGCTCGATTCTTGCCTTCGAGGTCGCGAGAGATATTTACTTCTCCCCTCTCTGCTGCAGCAACAGCTCGAGCTATCATTGATGCTTTCTCAGCCGCTTCCTCCTCCTTTTTCAGAGCTTTTGCAATTTTGTGCTTTTCCTTCTTCCGGGCTCTCGAGCTCCGGTGCTTTGGTTCGGCGGCATTTACCTCAAGCTCACCATTGAGTGCTGCACCAGGGATCGATTTCCTGGGGATACAAGAGTTGGGTCCCAACTTGGTGCTCGTTGACTTGTACTTCCCTAAGCGAAGCTTTGACTCATCATGCAAAAAGCTCTTGTCCGAGTCTCGAACAAGTTCTAGTTTTGTGAGCAGCAAGGGGACAAGCCAAGGTAGAGGGCAAGTCCGAAAGGACGAAACATGTGTTAATGCCGATCGGGGAAAAAAAAAGCAATTCGATTGGAACGAATGCGAGAAACTCACTCGCTTCCTCAGAAGTCCAACTTGCAGTTTTTGAAAGAAGAGAATGCGTTTGACAGGTGTTTTTGCGGCCCGCTTGTTCCGAACAGAGTTGCAAGGAGCGGGAATGAGTCGTAGAAGGAGAGCTACTCTTAAAGATGGAAGACTCCGAAGTTTCTTGAGGGCCAGGAGAATCGAGCTGTTGCCAGTTCCCGCCAAATTCGTCAGAAGACGACGGAGGCCTCTCCCTTGAGACACTCTGGCGTGACTTATCTCGTTCCTCTCTTCGCTGGAGGTCTTCATCGAGAAGCAGCGCAGAAAGAGGAGGAGGATCCTTGACCCTTGAACAGTACTGACCTTCATCTTTCCCACCTTTTTTCTTTCAAGCCAGGAAAAAAAAAGATGGAGTCGGCGGTCAGGAGGAAAATTCACTGCTGAACGCGAAGCTACTCCAGCTCACCTCTTCGATCGGGATGTTGGAAACTTGCTCCTTGATGCTCGAGCTTCGCTGACTTGCTGGAGTTACACTCAAAGAAACCATCTCCCGACGGCATGGGTCAAGATTCTTAAGGCAACGTGTGTTTTCGGCAGTGGTGAAAAAAAATTCTTGGTCCCGGGACATCGGATCTTGAGTGTCGATATCTCGTAATTTTTCCATGGGTTTAGAGAAATTCTCCGCTTCCAACACAGGAGAGGACATCACTGCACTGAGATTTCCTTGAACGCTTTGCTTTTTCGTCTTTTTCTTTGATCTTTTCCGCCCTACATGATGTTGGCTTACTTCTTCTACTGCACTTTTTTTGGCACTGGACGAGGTTACAGCTTTGCGGCCAACTCTGGATTCAAGCTGAGGTGAATACTTGGTCGTCCTGATCTGAGAAGGTTTCTCTTTGGCTGAATTATGAAGATCTAGCCCAGTGCGGGGTTGAACAGAAACTCGCGACGGATTTTGTAAATCAATCTGAGATTCAAGCCCCCCGGGCTCCTGCGCCTCAGCGCTCCCCATCAATGTAGCATTGCTCGAAGGTGCAGGGGTTGGCCTTGTCGTCATGGAAGAGTCCGTAGAGCCGTCTTTCGCTTCAACAGTGCCAGAGAGACGAACGGTGTCGAGAAGGGATCTTAAGAATCTTACAGGTGCATGTCCTTGCGATCCTTTCTGCGCTTTCGATTCTCGAGCGGATGCCGACTCTCCGATAGAATCCGAAGGTTGACATGCACTCGCATCGCCTTGCAGCGCATTGGTAGGCAAGCAGAAGTTCGAAGGTGAGCCGTTATTGATAAGCTGCCCAGCTTCATCGGCGCAATACATGTAAGTGAAGTTTGGACGAATTCGAAGCACCGATGACATGGCTGGTTCCGCACCCAATGCACACAATGATCCATGCGACAGGAAATGCATGTTGGGATCTTGAGAGGTTGGATTCAACAGTGTGGAAAGGGCTGGGGAGCTCGCAGAAAGGTGATAGAAGTGGGCTGCTTCGCCGCGCCGATCAACTTCTTCGCTCTGTGATTGCAATGGAGACCGTTGCGAATCCACTGGCCCTGAGGATTCGCCGTTGCTCTTGGGGCTCTTTGGAGACATTGAGACCGATTTGAGGACAGGTGATCGATGAATACGTTGGGCCTGGAGAAAATCCCGACGAGCGGGGTTACTGATCCCATCTTCAACGTCCCCTATTTCTGGTTCCCGTTCAGGTGCCACGGATCGAGCAGTTCCCAGCCTCAAAACCCGTGCTCTCTCAGCAGCGGTCTTCCTCCTTGGTGCCATCTTCTTCTCTTTCACCCAAGCTATGATACTCCGAGCGTTGACGCGATTCTTTGCTCCAGGAGGTTGCAAAGCTTCGTTTTGGCGCGCACTTTTTCACCCCTCCAAGCCCCTTCTATTGGAGGACAGAGGGAAAGCTTGCAGTGTGTGGGGGTCGACCCGTCGAGCCCCTTTGCTTCCCAAAGGATCCAGAGATTGAAAGGGTCCTCTTGAAGCTAATAAATGCTATGCTTCAGGGAGAACCAAGAGCAGTAGCTATCAGGGTGGATAAGGCAGAAAGAAAGGAGTAAGAAAACATTTGGCCGCCGGAACAAGGTGGCCAGCTTTTGCGAAGGTTGGTTTGGGGAAAAAGGGCGAGGGAGAAAATCTCTTTTGTGCGAGAGCCGATCCAACCCACCGAAGAGAAACCCTGGCTATATGCTAGCAAGGATTGCGCAGATCAGGCTGAAGATCTTGAGATAATAGCAGGGTCACAAGGGAACGAGCTAGTCGTGGACCGTGTCTTGGTAAAGCGGAGACCCCAATAGGCCTGGGTCTTGTTTCTCTGACAGGCTTGATAGTTGAGTCGAAGGCCACCTACTTCTTCCTTACTTCCTTTCCTTCCTTTCCTTTTCTTCGGTGCCTCACTTTCTTGACTTTCTCTTTCGCTGTCTCCTCTCTAGCCTAGCGGTTTAGAAGTGTCGGCCACTCCCACCGTTCCCCTTTCTTCGATAGGGCCGGGGATCGAAACCTTTAGGCTCTGAGTTGGGCTCCAAGTTTCTGGCGAGGTGAGGAATCGATGAAAGAAAAGGACGGAGGTAAAAAAGGAAAATCTAAATGTGGGAATAGAGAAGAGGAAAGGAAAGGGAAGATACCGAGCGAGGTAGGGGAGAGAAAGGAAAGAGTTAGCTTTTGTTTTTGTTTTGTTTTGTTTTTTTTTTTTATTTTATTTTTTTTGGTTGACTGGTGTGAGTTGAGAACAAGGGCAAGGAACAGGAGCCAGGTGAGGTTGATTCAAGCGAGTGAGCAGGGAAATGAGTGAGAGAAGGAAAGGGAAGCTTTGGTCACGGGCTTCCGATGGGCGTGGGATACGATGATAATCACTATTGCTCTGATCATTCAGATCCCTGCTTGTTTCCCTTTACTTATTTCATTTCCCTCTCTCGCCGTTGATTGCCTTCCCAAGTGGCTCCTCCTCTCAAAGAAAGGAGGGTGGGGGGGAAGAAAACCCAACAACGAAAAGGAAGGAACGGAAAAGAAAAAGGATGGAGGAGAGTCGAGAGAACGAAAAAGAGGGAGATGAACGAGTAAGCCACCCTTCCATCCACCAAGCCAGGAACGCGCGATCGAGTAAGGGCATTTACACTGGGTGACACCACAGTGAGAATCGTGTGACCACAGCACAGGTGGATCTCGCCCCCTTGTGCGGTCGCCTTGGTCATTTGATTGTTGAAAAATCATTCCGATCTCTTCTCTCTCTCTCTCTCTCTCTCTCTCTCTCTCTCTCTCTGTGTGTGTGTGTGTGAGCGCGCGCGTGCGAATGTGTGTGTCTGCCTCTCTCTGCCTCTCTCTGCCTCTGCCCTCTCTCTACCTCTGTATGGGTCTCTTTCTCTCGCCCACGTTGGTTTGCATTCACTCACCTGTACTGACACGCGGTGCAGATGATACACCTGAAGTTTGCTTTGCCAACCTACAGCCAGGCTTTGCTTTCGTCTAGGCCTCGACTTCTTCAGCGAAAGAGGCGGGCGCGAGATGTGCGTGATCTTGAGTGTTGAGTGGTGGACTCGACTGATTCCGTGGAGGCTTCTCAGGTCAAGATCACAGACACAGTTATGAGTGATGAGACTGTGAGAAGCACCTCTTGACCTCGATGGCGTCTAGCACCAAGCTACCCTTCCTTTTCTGGACCTTATCAAGAGAAAATAGTCTCGAACGAAAGTAAAAATCCGGCTGCCTTGCCCCTTGCGTTCGTGTTCTAAGGGGTCCTCCAAGCCGGAGAGTAGCAGTCGTGAATGGGAATGGCCTGATGGATCACTAAGTCAGTATCTGCTGGTAACCTGACCGGTGGTGCTGGGTGGATGTGGGATTATTCTTCTTTTTCGAGCGGCAAGGCCGGGTCGACAACATGAGAGAAAGAGATGGGGAAAGGGGGGGGGGGGGGAAGCCGTGGGGCGACACCTAGGTGAGTATGAATCGGAAGTTGAAGGAGATGATTGATTGTGTGTGGAAAAGGTAGAGAGTAAAAATTGTTATCTTGTCGGAAATGAATGCAGGGTAAAGGGGAAGAAAGGTGTTGGTAGGTAGGTTGGTTGGTTGCTTCCTTTTTTTTTTTTTTTTGGGTGCTGAGTTGATTCGCAGACGTTTTCGTGTGGTGATGAAGTACTCACTTTAATGTCACCTGCCCCTTCCCTTTACGACCTTTTCGTTGCGTGACTGTTTCTGCGTACTTTGAATCACATTCCCTTGTGACTGAAAGCAGGAAGCGGGAAAGTAAAATGGAAAAAGAAGAGGATGGCAGAGCCAAGAGGTCCGGATGAAGAAGGAGCGGATGTGAATATATGCGATGCCCGGGAAGGGAAAGTTTGGGGATGTTTTCGGACTTGATTCGGGTTGTGATTGGGATACGAGTCCGTCCAGAATCGGTTCTTCGGGTGTTGGAGACTGAAGAAAAAGAAACAGAGGTTGCCTGCCTCTCGGGGGAAAGACGTCAGGTGTCGTCGTGAGCGTCGCTTTATGGATGGCTGAAAGACGAGGTACGTCAATCCGATGAGGGGGAAGTTCGCCTTTTCTTCTTCCTCTGCTCATCTATCTGTGGTCTCGCTTATCTCTCTCTCTCTCTCTCTCTCTTTCTCTCTCTCTCTGTTCTGGATGAAAGAGCTCGAGCGACGATTCGACCGGATCGCGGTCGAGTCCATGGACTCCACGCCTCATTTACGCAAGCACTCCGACTTTCCAAAAGCTTGCCGTCTCCTCCCATAAAGAGAAATGTAAATGAACGAAAGTTGAGTTTGAAAGGAAAGAAAGGGTGGAGGGTGGAGGGACGAAGAGGAAGAGGGAAATGAGGAAGGGAGAATCAGGATCAAAAAGGTAGAGAGATAGGAGCACCGATCGGTCGACGTAAATGCTGCAATGTATCGTGCGCCGATCAGGGTAACCCGCTCCGTCCGGATAACTTCTCGAGCTTTCCATATCCCTCGCTGTCCTTCGAGAAACGTAACGCAAGTCGTCTTCGGAACGGAGGTGGATCCTCGGCCCAGGACTTCGTGATTATTGGATCATCACTCAGACTCCCTCTTGCAATACTTTCGTTCGATTTTCTTTCTCTTTTTCGAAAGGAAAGACTTGCCTTTCCCCACCTCGCTTGGTAAAGTGTCTTGCGTGAAGCTTTTCTTGCACGTCCTCCGAACATTTCGAGACATGTATCGCTTTTCGGGGAGGCAAGGCAAGTGGATTCCCGTTTGGCGAGGCGAGGAGAAGCGACTGAGGTGGAAACGAGGGGAGCAGAAGGACATTGCTGACGCTCTCGGAGCGTTTTCAGCTAACTTTCCTCCTCGGCCTGTCCTGGCTCCATCAAAACTCTACTATGAATTTGCAAGGGATTCCATCGTCTCCTTGCGCTGCCTGTTTCTGCCTTTAGTGAAAGGACTTCTCGGTCTTTGATGTCCTCGCCAAAAAAAAAATCCGGGGCTGGATATCTCGATCGCAACCTTATCCGTGCAGAATTACAGTACATCTGCACAAGCGCATGTAAGAATGTGGCTCAAGGTGCGGAAGCGAGGCTCGTTTTCCTCCTCACGAGTCACAACTCAAGTTGATATTTGATGGACGCCATCGAAGAGTAGGCTCTGATTGATCGCATTGAAGCTTTCTCGAACCGCTCCCCCCTCTGTCTGTGACCCCTTTGTCTTTGTACAGCCTGGCCATCTTGCTGACTTTGGATCATCTTCTTGAAGTGATTGACGAGGTAAGGAGGGAAAACAGGACGAAGGAGGGGAGCTTTCAGGCCAGAGTCGGAGTCTGTGCGTGTCGTCGTCGTCGTCTCGCCTTACGTCCCAAATTGAGACAGGCGAGCTTCAGTTACGTTGCATCACACGTTTCTTTCGCCCCAACAAGCATTCAAAGCTCCGCATCACGTGAAAGCATGCAGCATGCATTGCCTGTCAAGAAGTCGATCCTCCACTTACCAACCGGCACTCGAGACCCCTGCGAATGTATGAATGAATGAAGGTGCAGAATCATGATTGTACTTGGGAATGCCCCCCCTGGTCACTCACACACGCCAGATTACATCGTTGCGGAAATAACTCTCCTTCACAAACAAGGAGTGTGTGAGTGGTTGCAAAGACTTACACTTGTGACTCTTTGCTGAGCATGTCGTTTTTGTTGCCATTCACATTCACTTTGACCTTTGTGATTGTTGTCGTTCTCCTAGTTGGTTTTTGGATACTTTTATCGTTTTCTATTCCAAAAGATGACGAAATGCACTCGAACAACATGCAGCTGCACTCGACACAACCTGGATGTCTTCTTTGACCCCCCCTCCCCCCGCCTCTTTCTCCTTCAAGAGTTTCCTCTCCCAT
>KZ820357.1:0-13202 GCA_003144235.1 Violaceomyces palustris
AAAATGGGGGGGGGGGGGGGGGGGGGGGGGGGGGTGGACCACACCAAGTCGTCGTAGGATGATCAAGCGTTGCGAGCTTGACCCACCAAGCTGCCAAGCCTCCTCTTCCCTTCCAGTGGATTTTCCTTCCATTCGATTCCTCTCTTCCCTTTCCCTCCCCCTCCTCATCTCTTCCAGTCTCACCAAGCCTTGTTGATGAACGAACGGCAAGGAAAGAAAGAAAAGAAAAGAAAAAACGCAAGGCCCCCTTCCCAACCCATACACAACATCCTCGCGCGTTGCCAATTCCACCAAACAAACAGGGACAACAACAACGACGACGACGACGACCAATCAGCCTTTTTGGTTGGTTCCTGAAAAAAAAAAGATTCGCTTAGAGCTTACCGAAAAGTCAACCCTTTTTTTTTTTTTTGGCTCAAGGGCCTCTTTTGTCTCCCCCACCCGAACCCCCTGGCAGCGGCGGTAAAACTCACGACCCGACTTCCTCCTCCCCCTCCCTCCCTCACAAGAAGTCCATGTTTTTCTCTCTTTCTCATCACACCCCCCAATCACCCTCGTCCAATTCCGAGAGTCATCAATTTTTGGTTTTTTTTTTTTCCCAACTTGCAAAGGTGAGTCACTACTACCACTCACCAAGATGCATTCGTCGTTCCAACCAAAATCCCCCTTTCCTCCCCACAGCCGAGATCCATGCACCTGAGGATGGAGCCACATTTCATATCTAGCTGCGTGTGTGCGAGTTCTTAACATGCTTCATTCTGGACCCTTGGTCAATGTTGGGAATGGGACGATTGCATGGCCTGGATCGAGGGCGCCCCGCGCGACTGGGTGCTCATGTGCTGGTGAGCAAAGTTTGAGCGAGTTGAACAGACATCGGTGCGCGCATCTGCTAAACTGTGTGGATATCGTGCGTGTGTGATCTATGTGTTTATGTACTGCGCAGTTGTATCGTATGTAAAGTACAGAGATATGCTCGGAACAGAGATATGCTCGGAACATGTTGGTGTGTGAAAAATTGGGTAACAGGGGATCCCGTGGATGCGAGTCGTGCGAGGGCCAATATAGCGTGTTGCCAAGGGGTAATGAAATGGGGGCTGAATCATTTAATACGCGAAAAAGGGGGAAGAGGTCACTCACTATACGTGAGTAAGGCCAAAGCCTACGTCAGAGAGACCTCGGGGATGGGTAGAAACAGCGAAAAGAGACTCCCCCCATCTTGGGTTGGAAGGCGAGTGTGTGGGTACTTACGGCTCAGTAGTAGTCTTTCGCTTCCCAAATGCTGCCGAGCCATGACCGACTCGCTTATTATGTCGAAGCCGATGTGGCAAGGACAAGGACGCGCGGCCAAAGGGTCTTGCGCTACGTGGAATGGTTAGAGGGCCATGCTCAACTTTGTAATCGGTGCAGGATGCCAGAGGATTTTTTTTCTTGACTCTTTTTCCTGGGACTTTTCCGGCGCACATGGAAGGGATCAGATCGATCCGTGGTTACATCGGATCGGGGAAAGCCAGATCCCCCCCAGCTTAAAACTTGAAACTGATCTGAATCTCGCCGTAAGCCTCGTCCTGCCTGACGCGGATCTGATCGTTGGTGGCCAGGGTGAGGACGTGGTAAAAGGCTTGGGCCGCAATGCTTGGCGAGCTGCTCGCGACAGGAGCCAGGTCGCTGAAAAAGATCACGTCCTCGTGGAGTTCCCTTGAGATTCCGCGGGCGTACTCGAGAAAGTTTCTCGTCTCTCTTTCCAAGTCCAACTCTGCGATCCTGGCGGCCTCTTCCTCCGCAGCTTCTCTCTCCCTTTCTGTCAGTGGCGCAAGTTCGAACCCTTCCGGTGCCTCCATCGTGATCTCCTCTGCTCTGGCCACAAAGCTCTCTTCCCTGGCACCGATCCGCGGCGAGGAGATGGTCAGACTCTCCCTCATCGCAGCTCTTGCTCTGAGTCGCGTCGGGGTTCCGGTGATAGAAAATGATCTGAAGGCTTCCGAAAGTCGACTTCGTTCTGCTTCTGGTAGCTCTTCCCTCCGCGTCAGTTCCACATAGATGTTCCATGGTAGTTGACGACTGACCTCTTCGGCAGCTCTGGCGATTCCTACTTCTTCCTCCAGAGGCGGTGGCGATTCCGGTTCGATCAAGGGTGGGAGCTCGTATTCTTCCTCGGGCACTTCTGGAAGCGAAGGTGGAGGAGGGAGCGCTCCAGGGGGTTCCTCTGGTTCGACTCGTCTTCTCTTCAAAGCTTCAAAGTTGTCCCTGATCTCCTTGAACCTGGCTCCCACGGTCAGCGACCAGAGTTCCACCAGTAAAGGAGAATCAGCTATGTCACGGGGTGGTCCTAGGAGTAGTCCCCTGGCTGTCCTGGCATCCTCGCTCGCCCTCTCGCGTAAAATGATCTCGGCCCTCTGAAGATGCATGGCCTCGGCATAGTCGCGGCGTGAGGCTCTAATCTCCTCGTCAGTGAGTTCCAGAATAGTGTCCTCCGGCACCAGCCTGGCCCTTTTCGTGGGCCTAATGGCTGGGACCTCAGGAGGTAGGATGACACCTCGGGCAGCTAGCTCGATTTCTTCGAGTTCTTCTCTTTCGCGCCTCAGTCTCTCCCTTGTCTCTGGCGAGACCGGTGGGGGGGCCTCCTCTGGGATCTCAAGACCTACTTCGGGCATCTCCTCTTCAGGAAGCAAGGGCATCTCATCGATTTCCTCTGGCGGTCCTAGCTCGTACGATACCTCTGAAGGCATGGCGACTTCAGGGGCAGGGATGGCTTCTTCAAGGAACGGAACGCAAGGTGGTATGACCCCTTCAGCTTCAAGTTCCAGGCCGAGATCCACCTCCTCGATCTCGGCTTCTCTTGCTGCTCTCTCTTCGGCAGCTGCTCTGGCAAGCCCCGGCTCTTCCAGCTCTTCAAAGAAGGGAGTTGGCAATGTGATCCGTTCCCTAGGAGCTATGAATCTGGGTGGGCGCGGAGACGGGATTGGGCTCGGAGCTGCAGTATGAGGCATACACATACACAAACACAGAGAAAGAAAGAAGGAAGGACGGAGATTTTTGGCTGAATGTCAGCAAGGCACGAATGGATCAGGTAAGGAAACGGAGAAGCAATCAGCCGCACTTACCAAACGTAGCGCTACTGAGCCCCGCCGAAGGTTCCTTGACCAACTCGTACCTTTCCGGGGACCAGGTCAGCAAGGGATCAAAGCCAATATCGTAGAAAACTTCGTCAAAGGTCAAAGTGATGGTTTCTGGCCTCGCTGCTCTGACGGCCATGTCCAGAGATTCTTTCGTGCCTGGTTTCGCAGCCGCGATCCTTATGTCGGTGATGAGCTTGCGGATGTAGACGTGCGTGCTGTGGACATCACTAAACCAAGCCTCAGCCTGCAGCACAAAGTTAAGGACGAGGTCACCAAGCCAAAAGTTGGGATTTCGTTCAAGAATCAATCCTTCTTAGAGATCCACGAGAAGCGAAGACGTAGGTGCTAGGAGAGTTGCTTGAATGCCATTGGCGGCCTTTTGCCTACCTGTTGACCATAAATCCGGACGACTCCAAACATGAGCTGCGACGACAGGCGAAGAGCCATGGGTTCAGGCGGAGAGGCGACGGTCGCGCTGGCCGAAAGATAAAGGGAGGGCCGGCCACGGGAGTAAAAGGCATGAGCAAAGACAAGCTCAGCCCTTGGAACTTGGAAATGGGGGCAGGAGAGTAGTAATGGTCCTCACCAAGTTTTGGGAATATTGACGCTCATGATTTCCCTCCTAGAGAGTTTCCTGAATGGGCTTTGACGTCCGATAGTAGCCGCGAGCCTGGTCCAAGTCATAAGAGGTTCGCACTCTGATGCTAAGAATAAGTGGTGAAATGCATCTCAAGGCGGGAGGGGGTTGGTTCCAGGCTCAATCACCCACCATACGACGGATAGGCCACCCTTTCTCCTAGCAAGGATATCGTTGTTGTAGAACATCGTCTCGTGGATGACAAGAGCAAGAAGCATAGAGGATTGGGAGGGATGCGGTGGGATGGTTGCCAGAGTCGGGGAGGATGTGAAAAAGACGGGAGGAGGGGGGGTTCGGTAATGGAAGCCGGTCGGATTTTGCCTTTTATCTATCAACTGGTTTATGGCAAGAATTGGAAGAGTACCGAGTGATGGGATGATGGTGATGGTGATGAAGGAGAGGGGAGAAGCCTATCCATAGTGACTTGGGCTGGTGTGGGTGTGGTTGATCCGCGTGAAAGGGATCCCTGGCTTTGCAAGTTCTCTGAAGGTGAAAAACAAAAGCTGTGTCATTGGCAATGTTGGCGGATCCATGGTTCTTTCAAGTTCGATCGTGAGGTCAGGTTCCCCAACTGTCCAAGAAGATGCGGTAGATGAAGCACCTCGTGGCCTTGTCATAGTTCGAGAAGGAAATCATCCATAGTTAGTGTAGCGATCTGCCTATGTCTGGTGATCCGACGACTCGGAGACGACGTTGGCCGGGAGAGAGGAGAACAGGCTTATCGATACCTGAGCTGTGAAATCTACCCTTGAGCGCGACGACTCGCTTTAAGTACCCATAGCTAGTGATGCGTCAGAGGCAAATCCGGGAGCGGAATCGAAGGGCAGAAGTATTCAAGGGGAAAGAGGGGAGAGGGTCAAGATTGAGAAGGAGTTGGACGCAGGAAGCTCCAAAGTGGATGACCATTGGCTAAAAGGGTCTAAAGTTGGCCGGAGGCAGGTGGGAGGAAGGCTGAACTGGCGAGGCTGGAGATGATTCTGAACACGAAAAGTTGAGCAGGCCAGGAGTGGAAACCCGAGATGTTGATTGGACCTCATCTGGGTCGATCCAAGTGTTGTCCTCGTTGCTCCCCTCGCCTCTGGTACGTGCCTGCCAGATGTCTGCGTCCGTCAGCCTGGGGCTGGTCTTGCTCCTGATCCACAGCCTGACCAGCATGGCAAAGACGGCAAGAAGGAAGAAAAGGGTGGGATTGACGGCATCGGATTGCATGGCAGAGTGTTCGTCCCCGTTTCTCACCCTTCTTTCCCCCTGATTTTTCCTCTTCACTTTTTTCCCCTCCTTTTCTCCTTTTCCGTTTGGGGAAGAGGAAGCAAGTTGAAGGGCCCTATACCTTGTTCCGCAGAGGATCAGCGATCAAAGGAGGGAGGATTTGCTAGTTGCGCGCTGTCCAGCTTGAGAAGCAAGATAATGGTTGAATGGAGAGGAGCTAGGAGTGAGCGACCCGTACCCGACGCCAGAGGGCTTTTTAAACAACATCAGAGGTTGGCTGGTGTCAGGAGGGCCCATCTAAGGAATGGACAAGAATTGCCCCAGGGAAGTTTGATTTCAGAGGATACGGAGATGTGTACGTGTGGGCGAGATGAAGGCGGGAACCTGAGCTAAAAAGGGGTAAAGAAGATCAAAAAAGGAAAAAGAAAAGGAAAACCTGATTAAGTGTGGATCACCCCCTGGACCGCTCGCTCGGCCCTCGGCCTCCTTTCCTAGGAGAAAAGAGAAGAATCAATGTGGAGCAGGAGTCGTCGGGATCGAGAGGGAGATCGAAGGAGAGTGAGGAAAAGTGAGGAAAAGTGAGGGAGAGTGAAGGAGAGTGAGGGAAAGGGGGACAGGTCAGGGAGAGGAGTGAGAGTCACTGTCTATAGTGAAGAGGGTTGTGTGTTTGTGTGTGTGTGTGTGTGTGTTTTGTCTCTCGGCGTTCCTCTTTTCCTTTCTGTTGTTCTCTCTCCCCTCGTTTCTCTCTCCCCTCGTTCCAAGTGTTGGCAAGGAAAGGAGCGCCAGACGCCCGCGTTCGATTTCAGCCTGTGGAGGGATCAAAGCGTTTAGTCTTCAACCCTCATCTTTTAGACGGCACATACTCAAGACGGGACATGACTGTATTTGTATTCTTGCCCCTTGAAGGGCTTCCTTCGATCCACAACCCGTTCATTTCACCAACCCCTGCCTGCCCTTCTTTGCTCCTTTTTTCTCTTGTGAAAAGTCAGGGTGTGGTAACTTTCCCTTTCCCCTCCAGCAACCACCAGAGCCACAATCTCACAACATTGTTGCAAACAAGGGAACGGAAAATGAAAACAGTTGAGAGGGTGTCAGGGTCAGAGTGAGAGGGTAGAGGCAAGACAGGTTGAGTGTCTCCTTCGGCTGGACGAGCCTAGGCTAAGCCGGATCTGCTGTTGGAAGATACAATCCAGCGTGTGACGATAGCCAACACGCACACGCACACTTACACGCACACTCACGGACTCACACTCACACTCACACTCACACTCACACTCACACTCACACTCACACTCACACTCACACTCACACTCACACAATCGCACGCAGACTCACTGCGAATGATCTTTTCTTGAATTCTTTCTTTCGCGCCCCTCTTGAGTGAAGACTCACACTCTTTAGTGAAGAGGTGCAAGAGGCGGTGCTTGGCCTCTTTCTTCGGCTTTCGTTCTAGCTTTCACTAAGTTTCGATATCTTCCAGCCTCGTAAAGTCTGAAGCCTCTTTCTCATCCGTGCAGGCTCGGATTCATACGGTGCGTTGCTATATTTAGGCGGGTTGTTGTGAGGGTGAGTCTGGGTGTAGTTAGCACTCAGACTATGCCTTATCGCCTCGCGCCTGGTCCACCTCCCAGTTTGGATAGAGAGAAGCAGCGGTTGTTATGTGTTCCGAAGCAAAGTGATCGCAGCTTTTCTAAAATATTGGTAAAGCAAGAGTCAAATCGACCAGTCCTGTCAAGAGACTCACTCAACAGGGCGTTCTCCGCTCTCGCGTGAAGCACGCCGCCCTGGGGACAGAAAGGAAACACGAAAAAAAAAATTTGAGTGAAAGAGAAACGTGTCCCCGACTCTTTTCATCTGTTTCTACGAAAAAAAATAGAAGTTAAGAGTGTGTGAAGATGATGAGTCCCAAGGGGGGAAGGGAGCCGGGGGGGGCGGAGAGGAGGAAGACCGTCACCCGTAGGATCATGCAAGTTTGACAGCAAAACCAAACCCTTGGTGCAAGGCAAGTCTGGCAAACCGAACTCACTCAACAGAGACTTGGCCGAATCCAACCGCTCTCTCTCCTGGTCGTGTGCCATGGCTCCTGAAGGTAAGGCGAGGCAGGTACACACCATCACCTAAAACGGAAGCGCACCTCCCGCGCCTCTTGGTTTTTGGTTAATGTTTTCACTCTTTTTGTATTTGTTGTTTTCCACTCCCAGTAGCCCCTTCCATGGTTTCCGATTTTCTATTCCCAATTTTTATTCCTCGGTCGTTGATTGGTGATCGGATGGGATCGCGGAAGAGACAAACACCCTCCTCACCTTCACCCTCACTCACCCTCACCCTCACCCTCACACTCGCACTCACACTCGCATTCACTCTGTGACTTGACACAAAACTGATGGAGAGACACTCGGACTCACCTCGCCACTAAAACCTTCGGCTCCGGACCCACTCTCGTCTTCTGTCCCCCTCTCTCTCTCTCTCTCACACACACACACACTCTCCCTTCCTGCTAGCCGCCCCCAACGTTCCGTTCGCCCTCTTTCCCTACCTGTACTTACTCCCTCGGTTGCAATCACGCGTCTCTGTCCTTCATCAACCCACCACCATCGCCGCCGCCATCACCTTCGCCACCAACCCCCTCACTGGCCTCAAGAGACCAACCACAGCAGAGGTGACGTACATAGACGGACGCTGCGACGAGGCCAGAGCAGGCTCATGCAAAGCACAGGCCGCTTGGCAAGCATAGACGCAACCCGGCTCATCCCCAGACTCTCCAACTTAGACGTTCCTTTCATCACTGATCCCATCCTTGGAATCGCAACCTCCTCGATCCGTCCCAGAGTAGTCCCGACCAGCCTTCGAGCGTCCAGGAACAACGCTACTCGACCAGCGCTCCTCCCGACCTCTCGCCTTTCACCCTACAGCCTCAGCTGCCGCCGCCTTCTTGCTCCTGTCGCCAACATGTCGACCTCCACTTGGACGCCACCTGCGCCCAACAAAGTGCCCGCACCCGCTGCCCGCGTCCCAGAGGACATGCACACCTTCGCCGACGTGGCTGCATACAGGCCGAATCACATCCATCTCGACTGGTCGATCGACTGGGATCGCAAGATTATCTCGGGTTCTGTGCAACACGAGTTTGTCACTCTCAAGGACGACGTGAGCGAGATCGTCCTCGACACCTCTTATCTCGAGATCGGCAAAGTCACCGTCGATGGGAACAAGGTCGAGCACAAGATCGGGCGCAGGGTCGGCACGCTGGGAGCCCCAATGACCGTCCCCGTTGGCCAGAGGGAAAAGGGCGGCAAAGTTCAGGTCACTATCGAATACAGCACCACCGAGCAATGCACCGCGTTGGGTTGGCTGAGCAAGGAGCAGACCGCCGGAAAGACAAATCCTTTCCTCTACTCCCAGTGCCAGGCCATCCACTGTAGATCGCTTGTCCCCTGCATCGACTCTCCATCCCACAAATTCACCTACACATCCAAGGTAAAGTCGCGGATCCCGGTCCTCATGTCGGCTCTCAAGGATGAGTCGCAGTCAGCTTCACCCGACACGTACTACTTCAAGCAGCCTATCGGTATCCCATCCTACCTCATCGCGATCGTGGGTGGTGACATGGAATTCCGAGATCTGGGAGAGAGAACGGGCATCTGGGCCGAGAAGCCGATGATAGAAAAGGTCAAGTGGGAGTTTGAGGCCGACGCAGAGAAGTTTCTCAAGCATGCCGAGGAGACCATCTCACCCTACTCTTGGACCAGGTACGACAGTGTCGTCCTTCCACCCTCGTTCCCATACGGTGGAATGGAAAACGCCAACCTGACCACCCTCACCCCGAGTCTGGTAAGCGGGGATCGATCCTTGACCGATGTCCTGCTGCACGAGCTCTGCCACAGCTGGAGCGGGAACCTCACCTCTTGCGCCAACTGGAAGCACTTCTGGCTGAATGAAGGTTGGACCGTGTACTTGGAGAGGCTCCTGTTGCAGAGAGTCCACGGTCCGAAGGAAGGTCCGGCCCACCGAGGCTTTTCCTACATTATTGGATACAAGGCTTTGAAGGACGCTCTTGAGCAGTTCTCCAACATACCCAGGTTCCAGAGGCTGATTCCCGTCTTCAAGGAAGGAGAGGATCCAGATGACGCGTTCAGCTCCTTGCCCTACGAGAAGGGCTCCAACTTTTTGCTCCATCTGGAGAGGGTTGTGGGCGGGTTGGACGTCTTCCTTCCATATGCCCAATCCTACTTCCGAGCTTTCTACAACCGATCCGTCACCACGGAGGAATGGAGGGACCACCTTTTCGCCTACTTTGCAGGCAACCCAGAGATTACGAAAAAGCTCGAGGCGGTCGACTGGAACGGCTGGTACAACGGCGAAGGCATGGACCTGCCGGTAAAGATGGAGTACGACACCACGCTGGCCACTCAGGCATTTGACCTTGCCGAGAGGTGGGAGAAGGTCATCTTGGGCAAAGAGGATCCGGCAAAGGCCGACTTTGGAATGAAGGACATCAAGGGGTGGAACGCGAACCAGATCATCGTCTTCCTGGAAAAGCTACACTCTGGTCCAAAGGTGCCACCGCGCGTGGTCAAGTTGCTAGACCAGGCTTACGCCTTCTCCAAGGCCACGAACGGCGAAGTCCTTCTTCGCTTTTTCGAAGTGGCGCTCGAGGTCGAGGGTGGCATCTATGCCCAGCAAGCCGCGGATTGGGTCAAGGGCCAAGGGAGGATGAAGTTTTGCAGGACCATTTATCGTGCTCTCAACAAGGTGGAGCCCGAGCTCGCAAAAAAGACCTTCCTTGATAACAAGAGTTTCTGTAAGTCGTGTGACACTCGGTTGTCATTGTCTCTCACTCGCACCATTCTGACCCTAGCCGGATTCTCGTCAAAACTCCTTCCCTCCCATCCGATCTGGTCATCTTCCCAGACCATCCCATCGCTGCGGCCCAGATAGAAAAGGTGAGTGCTTCCTCTCCAGCTCCTCTCTCGGTGTTTTCCATTTATCATGCCAGGGCACGAAACCAACCTTGTTCGCTTCTTCCGTTTCCGACCCTTTCCAGGATCTTGGACTTTAGTAGGCTTAGAAAAAGGAACTCTTCTCTCACCCCGCGCACACCTCCCCGTCTTCGATTCTTGTCGCTTTTACCGCACCTGTGCCACCTCAACCACGAACAAATAAACAATGTTATACTTTTATGCAAACACACCTATCCAAATCCTGCAGGATCAGGGGATCGGAAACGCGTTGGTGAGAATTAAGGTAGGAGGAGGAGGAGAAGGGGGAGAAGGAGGAGAAGGAGGAGAAAGACTAGAAGCGGTGACTGAACAAGCCGCGCCTGATGGAAGCGGAGAGGAGGATGTCGAGCATGGGGGGGATGTGAGCGTAGCCATTTTCGGCTGCACGGGAACGGGCAAGACGAAGCTTTCGGTAGAGATCGCGGAGGAGATCCGCAAGGCTAGCGGCGGAACCTCTGACCGAGCTGCGTCTGGCTATGGTGGGGATTACCAGGACGCAGAGATCATCTCGGCCGACAGCATGCAGATCTACAAGGGCCTCGATATCATCACCAACAAGGCGACGCCCGAGGAGAGGAATGACGTGCCCCACCACCTCATCGACTTCCTGGACCCTGCCGAAGCCGGTTCGGCAGACTACGACGTTGTCAGGTTCGTGGAGGATACCGAGAGATTGGTGAGTTTGGTACCGGTCCGATGCTTGATGTCGAGTGAATGTTCTCGAGGGTGCCCCAGCCCCTCTCCCCACTTCAGAACATATTGATGACTCAGATCGAGATCTATACCTCGTCTTCCCGATCGCAGCAAAGGGAAATGTGGAACAGACCGAGGAAGACTCTGCCGATCATCGCCGGAGGGACCTCGTACTACCTTCAACATCTTCTTTTCCCAGGTCGGTTAATCCCAACTTGCAGAACAGAGGCGAACGGGGAGGTAGGGAGCGAAAAGAAGCGAAATCAGGCAGTGGAACCAGACCCCAGGCTGAAGGAAAAGATCGCGAACTTACCGAAGCGAGAGAAGGACCTACTGGAGAGGATCTCTCACGATCCCAGTTTCAAGACGGACCTGACGAGGTTTCTGAGCGCCGAAGGAGGCAGGGACCCTTTGCTGCCTTGGAAGCTTTTGAACTCGCTCGACGACGAGATGGCCAAAAGATGGCACTGGAAGGATCACAGGAAGATTTGCAACAGCCTAAGGATCATCGCCGAGACTGGGAGGAAGTGCAGCGATTGGATCAAGGAACAGGACGAAGAGAGGAGGAGGAGGGAGGAGGAGGAAAAGCAGAGTCTGGATGGGAAGGACGAAGGGCGACGCAGCGAGGAGGTCGATCTGGGCAAGAAGGGAGGGAAAGGAAAAAAGAGAAGCACGAGAAAGCTCCTTTTCTGGGTTTGGTGCGACGATCAAGTGCTGAAGAAGAGATTGGACGATAGAGTCGACGTCATGGTCAAGGTGAGCAAGCATACCCAAATGGGAGAGGTCTCGTCACTCTAATCAAGTCAGGTCAAGGTAAAGGGGGGGGGGGGGGGGGGGGGGGGGGGGGGGGGGGGGGGGGGGGGGGGGGCATGGGGTCCTCCTCCATCATTTTTCCTCCGAGAGGGCCAAGCCCCTCTTTTCCTGCAAGGCCTCTTTTCCCCACCCGTCGCTAACTCCAGTGCCTTCCTCCCCTTCCCTCCGTCTCATCTCCCTATCCTCAGAGAGGACTGATCGACGAGATCAAAGAGATGAGAAAGATTGCGACCAAACTGAAAGATTCCCCCAACGCTGGCGCCGCAGACTATACTCGTGGGATTTTCCAGACAATAGGTGAGCTCACTCTTCTTTTTCCCGTCCTTCGATCCGGTCGGAAACTTTGTCCTCCCCAGATTTCTTCTTTTTATCCTTTTTTTTTTTTCTCTTGGATGGCGCCCTCTTTCATCGAGATCATTCTGACCTCTCAGCTGACTTCCCTTGGTATGAAACCTACCTTATGAAGGTTACAAACAGTTCGACTCTTACCTTGAAAGGATGGAGAGGCAACGGGCCGAGGAAAGGCCCGGGTCAGTCTCCGATCTGGAACCTCAAGAAGACGAGGAATCTCGAAGACTGTTCGACCAAGCCGTCTTGGAGACGAAACAAGCGACGAGGAGGTACGCAAAGGATCAGATCAAATGGGCCAGGAACAAGCTCATACCCGAGGTCAGGATCGCTCAGAAGGTGGTCGGTAACAAGGCGAGGGTTGAGAAACTGACGGACGAGGAAGGGGAGGGACCTGACACGCTAGAGGGGGGCAACGGCCAAGTCGAACTCTACCTCTTGGACGCCACTGACGTTTCAAAGTGGGACGAGGCAGTCAAAGATCCTGCGATCAACATCGTCAAAGGTGAGTTTTGTTCCCGGGGGAGGGGGTGGGGGACGAAGATATTCCCTACACTCTAGACGACCATGCCTCACCTCGCATCCTCCCTATCATGACATTCAAACCCTCACGCCAATCGACCTCAGCTTTCTTGAACCAATCTCCCCTTCCGGATCCGAGGTCCCTCAACAAGGCAGCCTCGGAACAGTTGACCGGTGGCAGATCCAAGAACAGCGCCCTTCGATTGCTCAACGACGGCGTCCGCGATCCTGCATCCTCCTCAGGAGAAGGGGAGAGAGCCCTACAAGCCAACCTTCACTACACTTGCCCCGAGTGTACCGAGGCCGATCCGAACCGTCACCCTCACCTCGTCCGAAAGCTCGACAAGCTCAGACACGAGAGAGGCAGGATCCACAGGAGGAGCCTCAGGAGCCTCGAGACCGAAGAGCAGAGGGAACAGAGGATCAGAGAGGAGATCAGGAAGGGGAGGGAGAGGAAAGGCGTGGCACAAGGAGAGGTTGTTTCGAGTTGATCACGCGGTTGCGTGGAAAAATCCAACCAGTCCACGATCTTTTTCCTTGGTTGGCGCAAAGCCACCTACCCAACCTTGTACACTCGCTCCATGATGACGTCCAGGAGCCTCGCCTTCCCCCTTTCCCTCCGTTCGCGAACCTCCCCGCGGCTTCCGATCCTTCGTCGATGAAGTACGGGATCAACTTGACGACCATCTTTCGGATGATTTCTCTTTCCTCTTCTGATTCCTTTTTTTTCAACCTCGTCCCCGTATAATGTACAAAGAACCTCGTGCCATCCTCCCTCCCCCTTCCCCTGTTCGATCCCCGCTACGCTTCCGGACCGTCCGAACCAGGGATGAGCTGGAGATTCAGAAAAGGGGGGGGGGGGGG
>KZ820358.1:0-13197 GCA_003144235.1 Violaceomyces palustris
TCGAGCCCTCGAGAGGTCTTGGAAGGCGCTCTCGATGCAGTTTTTGATCTTGATGGGATGGCACGCCGCGAAACGTTTTGGCCAGAGTGTTTATGGGTGGGGGGGGGGGGAGAAGGAGTCGAATGAGTCTCGCGGAATCAGGATCTGTTGCAAGAGGGATCCAGAGCTCCCAAGACTCACCTCTCTGTAGCTGACGACGAGGCAGCTCTGTTCGTCCCTCGAGGTCAGCATGATCTTCTCGTCGACCCCTGCGTCGAGCTTGTTGAGGTTTGTGAGGATGTGGGAGAGATCGACCACGGGTCGGCCCGCCTCGTCCACAGCGTGGAAGACGTAGTCCCTGAAGAGCTTGATGATGTACCTGTCGCCCGTCTCGGCCCACCTGGGGTCGTGGTCAAATCTGGAAATGGGAATGAGAGGACGTTGAGTGGTCGGAGGAGAAGTCAGAATTGTTCGTTTTTTTTTCTTTTGAAAGAGGCGGCACGTAACGATGTGAGATGCCAAGGGGAGGAGTGCGAACACTACCGCCCCCCTAGCTAGATTGGAACACTCACTCAGGCCTCTCGTTGATGAAGCCAAACTTGCAGAGGAGCCTGACCAGCCTCCCATTCTCGAGCTCCCTCATGAGGGAGTTTTCGAGCAGGTCGTTGTAGTTCAGCGCCGAATCGAGCTCGTCAGAGACCCTAGTGCTCAGCAGCCTTCCAAGCTCGTCGACATTCTTGGAGGACGAGGGCTTGTTGAGCAGCCAGAGGATCACGTTCTTGAGGTCGGCCGAATAGGTCCTCCCGATCGTCTCGAGCGATTTTGGAATGTTCTGGAGCGAGGTCATGCTGTTGCAGCAGAGCGAGAGGATGAGCTTTCCCAGGTTGACCAGATCCTCGTCCTGATAAGTCTGCATGGCGCTCGCAGGTGCCCTTGGATCGTAGGCAATGACGTCGAAGATGGAGCAGCAGTTGAGACGGACGCTGGTGGAAAACGAAGAGAGGAGGGTGATGAAAAAGAGGTAGAAAAGAAAAAAAAGTGAGGCTTCCAACCCGTGGCGAAGACTTTTGGCATCGAATCATGGGGAGGGGCGTGTTTTGTTCACCATGATGGTTCTAAGAAGCGACCGACTCACCGGTTCTTGCCCGTCCTCAAAATCTTACTCGGTTCGATGCACCTTGCCGCCATCCCGCTCGCGTGGATGCAGCGGAGGACGCTCGTCAGTTGACAGAGGTAGCTCCACAGCACCTTCTCTGGAGTCTGCATCTGGACGGCCTGCAGCCTCCCCGTCCGCCTGTCGGGCTGGGGAGGCTTGGGGGTCATGTGCTCAGCGTACAAGGTCGTCGAGAGGGGGTGATAGTCGTAGACGAAGACGATCGACTGATCCCCGAAAGCTCTCGTCGTGAAAGCTTCCCTCACGCTTACGATCGAGGGATGTCGGATCCTTCTCCACCTCTCCACCAATCCGATCGCCGTCTCGTGCTGCAGCCTGAAGCCTTCTAGCCTTCGGAGGACATACCTCTTGCCGTCCAAGGTGCAGATGGCTTTGTAGCTGTGTGACCGGTAGCCAAATACCTTGGAAGGGTCACCCGATGCCCCCGTGGCTCCGTTGGCCCCCGGGGCTCCCATGCGAGGGTCGATCAAGCCAGCTGGCAGGCCCATCCCAGGACCGCTTGGAGCTCCTGCCCCTGGATGCTCGAGGGGGACGAGGGAGTGGTAGACGTGGAGCTCTTCCGGCAGGTTTGGACCTCCAAGCTCGGGCGGCGGCACAGATGCATGCATGGCTTCCTGCTTCCTCTGCAGTTCGTCCCTCTGGTTCGGGTCGAGGAAGAAGGCGTGCGCCGATAGGTGGTGAGGGTGGAGGTTGGAGACATGTGGCAGAGGTGGTGCGTAGAGGTGGTATTGAAGAGGCTGCCTGACCTTGGCGGCAGCGGTGGCGACAGCTCCACCGCCATAGTATTCCAATCCACCCCCCAGACCCAAGCCAGGGCCACCACCGGGGTCCACGTAGTCGGCCATATGCTCGTACGGGTTGAAGTGACGAGCAGGTTGGAGGATGCCTTGCGAGCCCGAGTGGCCTGGGTCCTGCTGCCCTGGCAAAGGGCCAGTATAAGTGGGATCAAAGGCGTTGCTCATGCCATCCGACTCGTAAGCAGTACCAGTCCCGAACGAGGTTGGCGTGCCTCTGCCGCTGGCAGCCAAAGCCGACGCCGAAGAGGAGGCAAAGGTGGGCGGGTTGAGAGCCATCTCCCCCATCCCGGAAAGGAGGCTCTTCTCCGCTGCGTCATCGACCGTGCTCCTCTGGGTTGCCGAAGAGGCGACTTTGGGAACAAAGACGGCTGCAGCAGCGTTCCTGGCACTAAGAGCCCCCTTCAAAGGCGAGGACGGAGTACCTGTCGAGGAGGTCTTGGCCTTGGAAACCGAGGAGGTGACAGGCGAGGACAGACTGGCCCCTTTTCCTGCGGCCGCACTCGATATGCTAGTGCTGCCATGATCGAAGGGGCAACCCTCACTCTCGTACTTGCACCTTCCATAAATCGCCACATTCCGGCAGGGCTTCTTTTCGCTGGCATTTGCCGAGGCCTGGATGACTGAGGAAGAGGCGAGGCTCGTCGAGTTTGCCGTGGAGCTGGAAGCTGTGGGAGAGGTCGCAGCGTTAGACGAGGCCGAAGAAGGTGCGACGATGGGGATGGCGGAGGAAAGCCTGGTTCGTTGGGAGGATTGAAGATAAGGAGAGGAGGAGGAGGGCGGCGCTTGGCTCGGCTGATGGCCTGGCTGCGTGTAGCTGTGGTGATGATGCTGGTACATGGTAGGGAGTCGAAGAAAAGTATGGTAGAGAAATCCCTTCGTCTCCGCTGCAAGGATCCTTTATGCCCACCTCAACTCGAGTTCCGTCCGGTGTCGATTCTATGTTAGCCAAAGACAAATAAGGGGAGGATGGAATGGGAAAAAGAGAGAGAGAGAGAGAGAGAGAGAGAGAGAGAGACGTAGAATTTGAGGGTGATGATCCTTTCCGTATCTGGCTCGGTAGGCTTGAAGTGTCGATAAGGATAGAGTGAAAAGCAAGTGAGGGAAAATGGAAAGCGGCGTGACGGGGAGGTCGTTGGATCTACCTGGAAGGAAGGAAGGGATCACTTTGGATGCAAGTGCGAGACATTGGGTAGGAAAAGGGAGGAATCGATTAGGGAGGGGAGGATGAGCCTTTGAAACCTAGCTTGACGGGAGAGGTAGGGAGGGGTAGAGAGTAGAGAGTAGGGAGTAGTAGGTCGAGGAGGGGATGAGCAGTGAGTGCGAGCCTGGATTTCGTTCAACGAACCGGGAAATGAGATGACCACCCAACCTTGGCTTTTCCACCTTCCGAATGGAGAGAAGACGAAGCCTGCGAAGCTGATTGATGAGAGTTGGACGGAGGGTGAGGTGGTGAAAAGGATGGAGAAGAGACCAACGACGAAAGGACGGGCGGGGGAAGGAAGGGGGTAATGCCCGACCGGGTTGGAAAGAGTGAGCGAAGGGGGTTTGGTGGAAGAAGGAAGAAAGGGAATGGCAGAGGAAGGGAAGGAAGGAGAGGGAGGAAGAAGAGCAACAGTAAGGGAGGGAGATGGGAAAGGGAACCGGATGAGGATGGTTGCCAAGGGTGAGAGGAGGCGATCAGGAAGGTGATGAGGAGGGAGGAGCAAGCAAGCATGCACGTACAGAGCGAGCAGAGAGCAGAGATTGGATTGGGTCTCATCCAAACCATTTCGGATGGATGGCTGTAAAATGTACGATTCTCACTTTCTAGTTGGATCCAAACCGAAGAACGATTAATCTCCAATCGACCGACCGCGTCCTGAAACCTGTTCGCGACCGTGCCTGGTGCCGCCGCACGACTCACCATCAAAAGCCCAGTAAAACCGGCCAATCAATCACTACCAACCGACTGTCTCTCTCCCCCTTCTCTCTTCCTCCACCAAGCAGCCCAGCAGCTATCAAACTCTGAACAAGCTTCCATAAAGAGGGGGGCTTTCACCCGACCTTGTGAGCACGAGCAGACTTTTCTTATTCTCCCTCGCGATCCGTCAGAGTGGACCAGCTTGATCCCGCTTGCCTCACTAAATGGCTATCAAGTCTCACAGCTTTCAATGCTCTGGGATCAATGGCCGACGATCGATACAATGATTTTTTTCTCCTGAGCAAAATCAGATTCAGAGCGCCGGCAAAGAGAAAAAATGGAGTGGGAGTGGGACTGGCCGGGGGAGGTATTCCTCAAAGCTTTTCCTTTCCCTCAATCACCTCCCCTTGATTGTTGAAGATAAGAGGGAGGATGAAGAAGGCGGATTGCCAAATTTCTGGAGCTTGTAAAGCTTGATCAGTTGTCTTGCCAGATGTGCTCGCGGTCCAGATAAGGGAGCCGGTTGGTGACTTGAACCAAGCTTAGTCGTTTCCAGTACGAGCTAGCAACATGACCAACGCCCCTGCACACGATGATGAAAGGAAGCAAGACACAGTGTCAACATTCACCCGAGTCCTCGTCTCCAACGGAGAAGTCATTACCCCCTCAGCTTGGCTCACCTTCCGATCAGGGGCGTGTTCTCCAAGATCCTGTACCACAAGGGCAGATCAACTTTTGGACCGGTACCGTCAGAGTTGCCGAGGTGGGTGATGACTCGGCAGCGAGCTCCTTTTGGTAGCATGGTGCCTGGGCCCGTCCCCACGGTTTTGACATCTCGTCGCATCTGAATTTCTTGGCCGAGATGCGCGTAGTGGAACTGGCTCGTGGGACTGATGTGGGAGCCAAAGTTGTAGTCGCCACCTTCTGGTAGCATGGTTGCCACGGCGTCGTGCCTGTTTGTCACCCTCCAAAGGGTGACTGGATTGTTCAGATCACTGTACAGAGAGCTGTTGAACGCCTTGACACAGTCGGGATCACCGAAAATGGGTGTGGCAAAGCAGTAGGCTGTGCGCGAAAGCACATCATCCATCAAAGAGACCAGCAGACGAAAACGGTTCCAATCACAAGTGTCAAAGTCAAGCTGGAACGAAACCATCAGCCGTCATTTTTTTTTTTTTTTCACTCACCATCTCGTACGCGGACCAAGTTCTCCCCCTTCGATGACTTGCCGAAATCTTGAGGGAATCCAACGGCACGAGCATAGAAGGTGGAGGCGAGGGCAGTTCCCAAGCTATGCCCAGTGACATACAAATTCTGAGTTTGCACGGACATCCACGGAAAAGGAGATAGAGAGATAGAAAGGAGAGAGAGAGATAGAGAGAAGAGAAAGAGAGAAGAGAAAGAGAGAAGAGAAAGAGAATCAGGTTGAACGTCGATTCTCGACGAGACGCAAAATTCTCCCAAGTACTCACGACCATTCTGTCGGGAGAGTTTCTTGATAGGTACTCGGAAATGAACTGGACGGCCAAGCGGATGGTGTCGTAGGGAGTCCTGTTGCCTGGAAGGTCAGAAACATCTGGGGGCTGTATGGGAAGAAGGAGCAATATCATTCACAGCGAGTGAAATGGGGGAGGCGGCCGGGGGGGGGGGGGGGGGGGGGGGGGGGGGGGGGGGCACAACACGCAATCGATAGTATAAAACAAATAAAGATATTAATTCACGCCAAAGTGAAAGAGGCACTCAGTCCATTCTGACTTACGAATAGAGACTCGTAAAAGCCTTTATGCATTCTGCCATAGTTTGGGAGCCAGTTTCTGGGATCCGTCCAGCTATATGTGAAGTCAAGGACCCATTCTTTGAATTCAATCGGATTGGTGCCCTGCATTCGATTGGAGGGAGGCTGAGGTGAGTGTGCTGCTTTGACGATGATCACCAGGAGATAGGTACACATAGCAAGCATACATCCAACTGACCTTGAAGGATAGGATGATGAAGTTGTGATGTCGACTGAAAAAAGCCCCGCAGACGGGAGATGTGTTGGTTGCGAGCTCAGAGAGGCTCTGGAACGATCGCGAGACGAGTGGAGGGCAAACCAGGTTGAGGCTCTCAGCATCAAGATCAGACCCCCCCACGGGTGGGGGTTCAACGTAGGACGCAGCCCGGAAAATGTTTGCTCACGACATATTCCAGTCCCCAATCTTTGGCGACGGCGATGATCTTTTCATCGGCATCTTTGACTTTGTTTGTGATCGCAGTCCTGGTCTTGGGATCACCTGCCAAAGATAGCTTGAGCAAAGCGCTTGGCATACCATCTTTCACCGCGCTCTTGACGATGATCTCGGGAGTGATCTTAGCCTTTTTCGCTAGCTTGACTGCGTCGGTGAAGTGCCTGACGTTCCTCTCGTAAACCAGCGCTGAGGTGCACATGAGAACTTTGGCGATCTGGACGGGATGCAAGACAAAAGAAAGAGCAAACCAGTCGGCGGTCTGAAGCAACCTTCTAAAAAAGATGGATTGGAAAAAAAAGCCATGGCTGTCTCTTGCAGCTTACCTCAAGATCAAAATTGCGGATGTCCTGGGTTGAGGGCTGGCTGCTAGCCTTCAAGGGGTCGGACATGGTAGCATAAGCAGCTTCTCGAATCTCGGAACTGAGACTGGAAAAGATTTGAGGGTAGGCTACGGGCGCGAGTGACAGGACACGAATGGTCAGAACGACAACACACAAGCCCTGGAGCACAATCATGTTAAAAAAGGGCTCACCAAAACTAGCCAGGCTGACACCGCCCAGCCTTTTGCTCAGCATATCCCATACATCCTGCACAAATGGAAAGTGAGCGAAGATGCTGCGTTGCCCGTGGGAAGAGGAGCAGAGCGAACCCGAGGTAAGCGGAAGGGTGGTTATCCTTGCGACGGCCTTACGAGTCGAGGCTAAACTCACGCGAACAAGAGCATGAAGGCGAGAATGATGGTGGAAAGCGTTGCGAAAGCGTAGATCACTCCAAGGTTGAAAGGGTCGAGGATGTAAAAGGGAGTGCTGAGAATCGCCTGACCCCAAGTCCTGACGATGAACTGGATGTAGGTAAAAGTATCGTCGATGACGAGCATGAACCAGCCTTGCAAAGCTGTTCCCCTCTTCGCCGTGGCTGGAAGTTCATCGTCGTGCAAGCTTTGGAGCTTTTCCTTAAGATCGGCTAGCTCTTGATCCTGGGACGACATCTCTGAATGCTTTGTCTAATCTCTCGGTCTCCCTTTGCTCCACGCTTGCGTTTGTGCAGATTATCCCAGCTGGTGTCCAACAGGGTTGAGGGTTTTTCTTTTCTTTTCTTTTCTTTTCTTTTCTTTTCCTTTTTCTTTTGGGCTTTGAAGGAACTACGCTTTGAAGGAACTGCTCAATTCAAGTAGGGTGGGGAAGGGGGGTCCTATCGAAGGCGAGAGGGACTTTGCGTGGAGAAAAGTTCGTGATTGGGATGACCGCCAACAAAGGACATCCAAGTGTCAGGATCAGGAAGCGGAGAGAGTAAGTGAAGAAGGCGAGGGGTGTTCAAAGGGAGAGAAAGAGCGTCGGAATCATCTGTTACTCACCTTCTGTTAACGTCAAGACTGGGTGACCCAAAGCAGGATGAATGCAAGGGGTATTGGTTCCAATCACAGATGGTGAAAGGGAAAGAGAGAGAGAGAGAGAGAGAGAGAGAGAGGGAGAGACACAAACAGAGAGAAAGCAAAGGCAGGGAGAGAGGGGGAGAGTGGATCGAAGGCGGTGGGGGGGTCAGGTTTGGTTGTTTGGTTCGATCCAGCTTTGTTCCCCGCCATCCACTCGACTTTTTAAACCTTTCCGAACAGATTCGACTCCAAGGTTCTCACTCCTCTGGCTAAAGGGGAAACGTCGATGACACGGATGAGCCTTGCGCTGGCCCCTCTGCCCGCCTCTCACCCCAGTATGACTTTTCGATCCTCGGGCCCCTTAAGGTGTGAAAGATGTGACTCCCTTCACTCACCTGGAGTCACAGCCACCGTGTCAAGCCAGCGGGGGAGTCGGGGAGCGAGAGGGTCAAGTGAGGGAGTGATTGAGAGAGCGATTCCGAACGTGAGTGCGAAGGAGATCACAGCTTTGACTGACTTTTCAATCAGATTCACCTTTGACCGAGTCACCGCAGATTCTTCTCGAATGGGAGCCAAAGGTTCGAGTTCTGAGTGTGATCGCGATTTTTATCTTTTCTATCCTTTTTCTTAAATATCTTTCTTGCAACCCTTTTCTTGCGAACCTGATGATGATGACCAGGAGGGAGGGGGGAGGGGGATCCAGACCTGATCAGATATTGAGGGCGAGAGAATCTTGGGTTGCGATGCAATCATGAATGTGACAGCTGTAGCTTGTTCCTCCCTTTGCGACTTTGGCCTTACATACTTTCGTGACTTTCTTTTCCCCTGTGAAAGGTGATCCTGGGCGGGTCCAAGTCTGGACGGTTCAAGGAAGTAGGTGTAGTTCTCTGAACGCACGTCTTTTGAAAACGAACCTGGCCCCTTTCCAACTCCCTTTCCTCTCCCCCTGCCCCTCTCTGCTCAACTATATATACACATTACAGTCTCTTATTCCGTAGGGGGTGTTTCCAAAGGAAGGCGGAGGCGGGTCTTGGAGGAGTCCACTTCCAGCGACACGAAGTTGACGTGAAGGGTCTGGCGGAAGACTACTCACTTGCTGGTTGAGGAGTGAGCCTCCACCCTATTTTCCAAATCCGTGAACGCGCGCCAACTTTCTAATGCGGCCCTTGTCAGTCCATAACCTAGAGGAGGCGATGTGATTCAGATTCCTTTGCTTGGTCTTGGGAAGGGAAGCGGGAGAGGAGGGGGGAAGGTACGATGGGAGAGGAGAAGAGGGTGTCCACCGTTTCCGCTTCCCATGTGCAAGCCAAGCCAAGTCTTAAACTCTATCTTGAAGACTGTGAGAGAGGGTGGGAGGAGGAGTGATGAAGCGAACGGAAGGGGCGCTTGTTCCAGCCGCCCTACTTTCCCCACACCATCCCGCTTGGGAACCCCTCTGTCATCCTTTCCCTTTCAACGGGATGCAGGAAGAACGTGGAAACCTTTCATGCGCGCGCGGAAAGCGGCCCGTCATCCATGTCTCTCATCAAGCTGTATTATTGCCTGGTGAGTAGCAGCATGTATGACTGACTTCCTTACGCCATGAGAGAAAAAAGGAAGACAAAAAGATGCGGCTGAGCCCAAATGTGATTTCCTGGTTCGCGATCCTCATCGTTTTTCGCGGGGGGAGCATACAACCCTACCCACAAATTGTGTGCACATGTCACGCACGGCCTTGATACGAGTTTCGTGATAGCCAGTTGGAGAGTCACACCAGCCAGTGGGGCGATGAACGCCACCCTTCCCCCCATGGTGGGCCCTTTCCTTTCAGAACAGAACAGCAAACCTTAAAATTTACTCCACCCCGCCTTTCCTGTTTCAGATTCCGCGTGACGGGAAAAAAAGAAAAGGTTCCTAAAAAAATAGAGAAAAAGAAAGATTGGCACGAGTTTGAGTTGCGGACCGAGCAATTGGTTCCTATGTTTCCTTTCCCTTTTTGATCGATTCCGAACCATACCACAACCGCTCCACCTTGACCGTCCTATTCGGCCCTGAGCTTGAGTGATAGAGGGCCGAAAGGAAAGGGAACAGCAAGAGGGAGTGAAGGAGAAAGAGACAATAGGTGAGGTAGAGAGAGAGAGATGGGGAGATTGAGAGGCAGCCCCGAAGCCCTGAATGCCGAGTGTGCGTTCTTCGGATCGGACCGCAAAACCAAGAGGAAACGGGCGGGCTTTGCGATTTTTTTTGTCCTTTATTCATTTGACAACGCTTCTTGCCCTTCAAGGAAGAAGAAAGAAAGCCAGGAGCGGGAAGCTGGCCCGTTACGGGTTCGGAAAATCCTTCAAGTCAAGCGATGCCTCTCTTGGACCAAATTCACATGCGAATCTCAAGCATTTGTGTCAGAACCCGAACCCACGCACGGGCAAGGGGGGAAGGGGGGAAGGAGGAGATCTCCAAAACAGGGTTGGCGGAGTTTCGACATCATAAGGTTGACCTGATAAGAACACGAGGTTTCGGGAATCCATGAGGGTCAGGACCACCCGAGCCGATGACAGAATGCTCTCCCGCACACATGCTTGGATGGGCAGCACACACGGGAGAGCTCTCCCTGGGCGATGTGGACAGAAGGTTCCTCTGAGCACGAGCGGGCGGGGGCGAACTTGGAACAATCCCAAACCGCCTCTATCGGGTGGAGTTCGGTCAAAGGCATCGAGAGGTTGCACCACCTGCTAATTTCTACAAGGTTCCCTTAAGCGCCTCAACCTCCACGGTTAAGGGTCATCCCACTAACAGAGCAAGGATGACATGGCAGACCGACTTTGGAGGTGGTGGTTTTGCTAAATTGCAAAAACCTGCGATCCCCCTGATATCCAAAGCTTCTGATGCGAGCCGTTAGCATGTATGCGAAAAGTCTTTCCTCACCCTTTCCTGCTCTCGCTTCTCACTCGACGTAAATCATCTTCTTGGTCATCCCACCGTCGATGACTACCTCCTGCCCGTTGATAAAGCCCGTCTGGCAGAGGTAGATGACCGTGTTGTAGAGGTCTTCCACCTTGCCCACCCTTCCGCTCCAATGTTGCTCGTGGTCCGCCTCGCTGAGCCCGTCGTCCCACTTGGAGCCTAGCCGGTCTCCTTGAATCGACTCGTGTGAGGAGGGGATCCACCCCGGCAGGATCGAGTTGACCCTCACCCTATACTCCGGCGTCGAGAGCGATGAGGCCATAGAATGAGTCAGGCCAAGGATACCTGCCTTTCTGTAAAATGAAGGGATCAGCCCATGGGGGGGGGGGGGAGGTCAGAGACATGAAGAGGGCGAATCAGGCGATACACCAAAGGCAAGAAAGGTGAGGCTCATGCTTGGGTGGTGAGGAAAAAAAGAAGAAGAAGAAGAAGAAGGAGTTTGCGACTCACGTGGCAGCGTACCCTTCCTGATTGGGTTCGCTCTGCCTTGACCTCGTCGAGCTAATGTTGATGATGCACGCATCCGGCTCGCCCGCTTCCCTCTTCGCCCTCTTCAAGTAAGGCAAGGAGGCCCTGCTGACGTAAAAGCACCCGGAGAGGTTGACGTCGACGAACGATCTCCACTCTTGCGGATCCACCTCCTCCAGCGTCTTGCCCTGGCTCCAGTAAGGGTTGGTTCTGGCCGCGTTGTTGATCAGGACGTCAAACCTTCCCGACCTTGACCAGATGGCCGCTTTCTGGACTGCGGATTGGACCTGGTCCGGCGAGGAGACGTCGCAGACAAGGCCTTGGAACCTCCCGAGTTGTTGGCAAGGTTGGATGGGCCTTAGAGAGGGGAGGTAGACTTCAAGAGTGTTTCGTAGCTCTTCCGCATTGTTGTCGATCAGGTAGCAGTCGTGGCCCCTCTGGATGAGAGACGCCGAGAGTCCCCTGGCGAGACCTCTTGCGGCTCCCGTGATGAGGAACCGTAACGGTTGGTTGGTGGAGATCGACATTTTCCGTGATCCTATGGCTTCGCTGGCTGCGATGGTTTTTCAAAGTGGAGCTTGGCAGCGGTCGAGGAAGGTTGTGGTATCAAAGTCAGCTACATCATGTCTCGATTTTTATGCTACCCCTTATGCACACCACACATGCAGTCATCCAAGCTCGCGCAACCTTTGAACATTATTCAGATCCAAGCACATGCCTCACTCTTCCTCTCCCTACCACAACAATGAGTAAACCAAGGATAGGACTGTATTCTGGAATTTCCCAATGGTAGACCAACCATTTTACTTATCAAAATACTTCTCACAAATCCAATACAACTATGATGCTAAAATCTCTCCCCTCATTTTCATTCTTGCTTGATCAGGAACAAGTCATCAAACCATCAGGAAGGAGTTGGATTCCTTCAATTTTAGTTTTTTGGAAATAGAGATAGATCTTGTCCGAAGAATTTCTGGAGGTTGAAGCTTTAGAAAATGATATCTGCATATGAATCTGTTCTATGCCATTGTTAACCTGACGGTTGAGTAAAAAGTCAGGTGTGATATCACTCCATTCCGAAGGTCGCTTTATGCGTTTTGAGAAGCTCTTGTCAAGAAAGAGCCTAAACATTCCATCTGGTCCATTCCAACTTTGTTTCACTATGTTTTGATTGTGTATCCTGATTGGAGTATAGTCTCTATGATTTACTAGATGCAAATTTTTCTCAAAGACTTCTTTTGGCTCATTGACATCGTCAGCTCTAAAGTGCAGATTTATGTTTTTATCATCATCATTCACAAGGGAAAACTCAAATGAAATCTCTTTCAGGTCTTTCAAGTCTATGAACACCTCTTTTGCGCAAACTAAAGAACAGCTTGAAGAGAACAAAATGATGAAGAGAATGGTTGAGAATTTCATTTTTAAAATTGAAAAAAGTGGAATCTATTGATTTTTATTAAAACCAAAGTCAATAATGAGAGCACAATGTAAGGATTGAACTCTTTACTTCTACCCTTGTTCTGTATTTTCTGGGCAATTAGACTTTGCTGGTCTGAGCTTTTTAGTTCCAGAAAGTGCTACTTGAATGTTAGAGGTAGTGGTTGAATTGAAAAATAAGATAGAAAGCAAGAGAGAGGAGGAAGATATTTATACCATGTAAGCAGCTTAGACTCAGAGATCCAGAGGGTAGACTGAAAGTTCTTCTAGATTAAAAGACTGTGCAAGTTGAAATATACTTGTTGAAGTTCCCTCGATCGATCCCTGTTCAGGCAATCTCCCAATCAGGACAGTCACATGCGATCACCCGATCAGATCACCGATCTCATCACGTGCGACATTGATCAAGACACCAAGTAAAATCGCAAAGCCGTCTACTACCACCACAACATCCTTACTTTCTGCCGCCGAGACAGCTCAAAACCATTGTTCTGTCGGCAGACACCCTCAAACCCACTACTCAGGAACAAATGAAGATCTTCTTCCTCTGTTCGAGGAAGGGGTGATCGAGGGATGACTAGCGAGAGTGTCAAAGTACGGAGATCCTGTTCTGAGTGTATCGGGATGAGATCGGGATGAGGAGAGAAGGAGTGGTACGCTACGGTAACGACGATGATGGGAAAATTCCTTATATTCCATGCTCTGGCGATGGTGAATCGCCTTCTACTTATGTCTTTTACATGTCTGCGTTAGAGATGGTCGTTCCGGTCATCGCTCGCTGTGGGAAGGGAAGGGGAGAGGTAAAAGGGATTGCCAAACTCTGCTATGGCGGTTCCTGCAGCTCTCTGCATATTCTCCCTTCTCGTTATGTGCCTGAATCCTGATGATTGGCGCCGCGGAAG